>CAJHNH020003813.1:172500-192500 GCA_905116865.2 Candidula unifasciata
CAGACAGACAGACAGACAGACAGACAGACAGACAGACAGACAGACCGACAGACCGACCGACCGACCGACCGACCGACCGACCGACCGACCGACCGACCGACCGACCGACCGACCGACCGACCGACCGACCGACCGACCGACCGACCGACCGACCGACCGACCGACCGACCGACCGACCGACCGACCGACCGACCGACAGACAGACAGACAGACAGACAGACAGACAGACAGACAGACAGACAGACAGACAGACAGACAGACAGACAGACAGACAGACAAAGAGAGTTATGTGGAATAACACCCGGTACAACCTTTATTCCCCGAAGCAAGATTATAAATAGTATGACTGACATCTACTATTGTTGGAAATGTGTGCAGGTAGCCAAAAGCTGGTAGAGTCTCAGAGGCATTAGAAACATTCATCATCATCAGGTGCCTTGCCGACTGGCGTGGGCGATCATGCCTCTCCCTAATCTGCGATCTCCTGCAGCATGTATCAGTTCGTGTGCCGACACACCTCCTTGCCATGCAACAAGACTGTCAAGCATCTTCTCTCGTTGTCTTTATCTCTCCTTCCACATATCTTTCGAGTGGTCACAACATGTTCTATTTTCCCTCTTCTCATAACATGGCCGAAAAATGATGACTGTCTCCTTCTGATGTCTGTGATAAGTTGTCTTCGGGCTCCCGTCTCTTTCAAAACCTCTTGGTTGCTCTTTTTGGCTGTCCAAGATATTTTAAACATTCTTCTGTAAAACCACATCTCCGCGGCCTCCAGAAATTGTTTGGCCTGCCTACCGATTGTCCAGGATTCACAGCCATATGTTAAAACTGGATGTATGTAGCAAGCAAGAATTCTTTTTCTAACTCTCAGTGACAAGGATATATTGCACAAGATGTTTTCTATATATATAAAAATCAATGTTTGTGTGTTTGTTTCACCCCTATAGACTCGGAAACTACTGAACCGATTTAGCTGAAATTTTCAGGATATGTTTGTTGTGATACCGGATTTTGAACTGTCGTGGTTTGAAATTCAACCTGTCACTGTTAGAGATAGGTGACCACAATTTATGCCAAAATATACGCAACTAATATTTATAACTTTAGTGATTTCTAATTATAGCCACGTTAGTAATTGCGCATGCGCCGTATTTACCATTCGCCGGTGAGTTACGTGCAGCCAACGCCTTCTCTAATACTAATACATAGAGTAGGTCGTGGTACAGCAAACAAGACTATCTCTATATTTGCCACAATAACCATATTAAACACGATTTCTATTTTCTGTTTTTTTTTCAAACAACCTTCGATGGGGGGGGGGGGGGGGGGGGGGGCAATCAATGACTATCTCGACGTCGGCGCAGACAGTGACTGCGACAATAACTTCATTAACCGTGTTAGACACGTGCGATTTCTATTTCATTAATATATCTGGAGTATCTGTCTACGAGAAAACAATTGCCTGCGGTTTTGAATTGTGTTTTAATCGCGACACAGTAGTATGGACTCACATGTCTAATAGTTGAGTTCTCTTTTCGTTGTTCCGTTTAAGTGGCTGCTTGGTCGAATGGTTAGAACACTGGGTTCATGTGCGGTAGACCTGGGTTCGAATCCGCAGTCGTTAAAACAGTAAATGGGTAAACCATTTGATAATTAAATTTGACCATTTCGCAGACTTATGATTGCATTGTTAAACTTTCCGATTGCATGGTTACGCTGAAATTTTATAGATTTTCATTTATTTTCATTTAGATTTAGTTATTTCATCTGTGTTGGAATTTTAAGCTGTGCTGTTTACAATGGCGTTCATTTCCTAATTATGGTGTTTTTTTTCATGTGTTCGTTTGCTTTTCAAGTGTTTTTTTTATTTCTCCTAACTACTTCAATGAGGGAAAGAGTTGTCGGTGAATTTGGGGGGAGGGGGGGGGGGGCAAACTATTAACTGAGAGAGCTTTAAGTCACAGTAACTGCTTTACCCACTTAAAGTAGCAGCAGCAGTAATAGTTGTTACACCAGGGCTGTTACACCATAGTGCTCTCATGTGAAGACCGCCGGTAAGGTTATGGCGTTCTTCTGTCGGCAAGTGAAATCATACATCCTAACCTGACCAGTCTGTGGCGACAGCACTAGCCATGCGGAACCAAATCTTCTGGCTCACGACTCTCTGTCTACTCCGATGGTAACACAGGTAGCAGTGACATTATTTTAGTAGTTGTACTGGTACTTGAAGGATGATGTGGTAAATATTACACTAGCCCTATTCACTACCTTTTACAATTCCTGCTCTCTATTTTAGTCCAGATGGACAGGGATGTCAATGTCAGTTACAGCAACAACAAAATATCGCCAGTTAGTGATTTTCAAATCCTTCGAAGAGGGAGAGAGCAGTAGTCGGTGGAAGAGGGGAGGGGGTAATGACTTAAATTTAAGAGAAATTAAAGAGCTTTACACTTGATTTTAAAGTTCTCATTGCCTATTTTGTTTATATTTTACTAACGCTACCTCCGCTTTTCTATTTTTTACGACTTACTTTGTTATTCACAAGTACAGTTGTAGCTTTACTTCCGTCCCCTATAAAAATACAAACAGCTTTAGCATGTGATAACCAAATAACCATTTTTGTTACTGTGCTAATAAACCCATTTAAACGACCACTAATATAAAAACACAATTATAAGGTGCGTGTTCTAAAGTTGGAAAACCAGACTATCGCTATATCCGTGCAGAGAATGATTGCGACATTAACTGTATTAGACACGTGCGATTTCCATTGTCTTTCTTTTCCAAAAAACTTTGATGAGGGAGATAGTAGTAGGTGGATTTAGTTGTGGTGGTGGGCGGGGATCAAAGACTATCTCTATATCTGAGCAGACAATGATTGTATTAGACACGTGCGTTTTCTATTTTCTTTCATTTCCATTTAGCCAAACTATGCCACAGCAACGCGTGGCCGGGTACAGCTAGTACATTTTATAAAATACAGTTTTTGCCTGTCCTATTCTATTTCTTATCTCAGTTATGCATCTTCCATCTGATGTTATCCATGTGCTCAGATACTTAAATTTCTGTACTTGTCCTAAAATAACACCATCAACTTTTATTACACACTTAGGAATCATTCGTTTCTTCTGTTTAGAAACATTATTTGACGTAAAGCAGTTGTGCATCTGTCTGACTGAGAGGCAAGGAACAAAAAATCTACACACAAATAAGTCAGTTCTGTAAAATGTATGTACACACACACTACACTCAGATTCTGGAATAAGACGAAAGTCCCGAGGTGGACAAATAACGAGAACTTTCCGCCGGAGTTACAGCCAGTGAACGCGAAAAAGAACTATTTTAATTCAAAACAAAAGTACGATAAATGTTCATGACGAAGGCTGCCAGGAGATCTAACCAATCAAATCAAATCGTCTGCTCCTTGAATGGCCGCCGCGGTATAATCCAAACATTGGAGAGGGGAGACTGAAGAGACAGTAACCAGGCAGTAGCAGTACAGTACAGTAATTTAGTTTAGATGTTTTAGTTCTGCTGGATTTAAGAGTCATACATCAGTAGTTTTGTTGTCCGAGCATCCGAATATTTAACTTAGGTTGGGTAAGTAAGTATTTATTTTCTCATGTTAGTTAAATGAAATATTATTTAAACTTTAAACCCTTTTTTCCATCCGTGAAAAGTGGTCTTTGAGTTGAAGTCGTGATGACTAGGCACTAGGCTCAGTAACTTAGTGACTATGTAGTGTCTTCTTGCAATTTGTCGCCGTTAAGGATGTCTGTTTCTAAATTACTAATTAATAATACTTACTTCCTCTCCAGCTATTTTTTTAAATATTTCTCGCTTGCTGTTTAATATGGCCTAGATGTCAGGGTTTTTACTATATTCATTAAACCTTAACCTAACTTAATTGACGCTGCAGAGGAGAGGAAGTGTTGTTTATTTATACTCATACTATTACTAGGGAATTCTATTGAAGTTTTATATTTTGGGGTTTTCTTATGAACAATGACAGCTAGATTGATGACAATTACAAATCAAAAATACCTTAATGAAGCCTGAAGTCACTTCTAATAATTCTAAGCGGAAACATTAAGTGTGGCATATGATACCACACTACGATCATTATCAAATTATAGTATTTATAGAAGTCTGACAGACAAAACATGGTTTTCATTCTGAGCTGTGGACCAGTAAGTAAGATTAAATGACTAAATAAAAGCAAGCTAGTGACCATTTTTATATGTTAATTAGGCACATATTGCATCGTATGTAATTGAGAAATGCATATAAAGTTAGGTCTCCCTGACCTGAATGAATGATTCCAGCATTGTATAGTTGCTAAGGAATTTGTTGAGAAACAAAATAGTTATTGTCATAAATGCAAATAAATAACATTAATTTTTCAGCAAAAACTTATATATACATTTATGGTTATCTGCCAACGAGCCTGGCAAGATGCATATCATATTATGCATATTGTGATAACAGTAAATTGCACTGATATACCTACACATAAAAAAAAAAATTTTATAAAGAAGAAATTGAGATAGACAGATATGATAGATAGTTAGATACTAAGATAGACAAACAGATAGTGACAGAAAGAGACAACACTGATGGATGATTAATATACCCTCAGATTTTCTTCTTCGCGTTTACCAGCTGTAAACTCTGGCAGAAAGTTCTGGTTGTTTCATCCACTTCTGGACTGCAGTCCTGTTCCAGAACCTGAGTGTTGCATGTGCATCCATTTTACAGAACTGACTCATCTGTATGCAGACTGCTGGTTTCTTGCCTCTCAGGCAGATGCACTGACTTTGAAAGAAGTTCCCTATTAGTCGACTCTAATGACATGCTTTTGGGTAGGTCTATTCTTGTTTTCTCATTGCAGGTCGGCATTAACTGCCTTTTTTTTCCTTAGATTTCAGCCACTTTGCAATCCAGAGTTGCTTTCAAGTCTTTTACTATTTTTTTAAAAATAATACGTAATTAATCCAAATGAAGCCTTTGCTTCTTCATACATTTTCTGCAAAGTTGTACATTTTGCTGTCCACAGATTGCCTGACTGTGTCCTTACTTTTGATTTTCTAATTTAATCTTTTCAAGGAAACCTTATTGTTTCTTTTCTCTTAACAGACTGTATTTTTAGTTCTCGTATTTCCTCTTGTAAACGTCTCTTTTCCCATTCCATTTTCATAAATGTCCTTTGCTTTATGACACTGTTTTGAACAATCTCATTTAAGCTTCTTTGGTGATGGTAATCTACATTTTCTAATGAAGACAACTGTGAGTGCTGCTGTTTGTGGGATGTCTGGTTCTAATGAAGACAACTATATGAGTGTTGATCTTTGTGGGGTGTCTGGTTCTAATGAAGACAACTATATGAGTGTTGATCTTTGTGGGGTGTCTGGTTCTAATGAAGACAACTGTGTGACTGTTGATTTTTGTGGGGTGTCTGGTTCTAATGAAGACAACTATGTGAGAGTTGATCTTTGTGGTGTGTCTGGTTCTAATGAAGACAACTGTGTGACTGTTGATCTTTGTGGGGTGTCTGGTTCTAATGAAGACAACTGTGTGAGTGTTGATCTTTGTGGGGTGTCTGGTTCTAATGAAGACAACTGTGTGACTGTTGATCTTTGTGGGATGTCTGGTTCTAATGAAGACAACTGTGTGAGTGTTGATCTTTGGGGGTATCCGGATGATGATGATGGTAAACTCATCCTTAATCATATTCTTTGACACTGTGCAGCTTACCCTGTGTCCTCATTGTATTCGCTGAAATCTGCTTGTTTTTTTTCAACATGGCCAAAATACCTCAAATTTCAGTACAGGATGCTGTTTCTGAGCCAGTTCTCTCTCTATTTCTTTGACTAGGTTATCAGGTAATCGCAGTTCCAACTGCACCGCAAACAGGTCACTCCATAGTTGCTCTTTCCCTGTGCCAAGAAAACAACACAGAATGTCCATCACTGTCCCTTGTGGGAAAAAAAGTGGACACAGACTGCAGTCTTAGCACGTCCCACATTATGCATGTGCATTCAATGCATAAGTCAGCAAACAACAGAGGTGCCAACACAAACAGTCTACCGCTAGAAATGCAGTTCATCAATAATGGAAGCAGCAGTTCTTTGACTGGTGTTTTTAACACATCCATATACTAGTTATGTTATTATCAAGCTTACTCAATAGGTGTTTTATGCAGTGCAATATTTGGTTCTTTTCCCCACATCTTGATCCATGAATTTGGTAAAATCTTCATTTGAGTGATTCTGTCATACCATTGTAAATTTTTGTTTTAAATACTTTATTTTAAACATTGCAGACCATGTCAAATAATTCCCCAAGAAAAACTGCCAAGGCAAAGCGAGTACTGCCCCCGGCACCAGAAGACAACACACAAGCTAAATCTGTGACATTTAACAGCGACACAGTGGAGACATCTATCGGTGGGACACAACGTGTTGGCAGGATTAAGCAAGATCTGCTTCTTCACTTTGACACCCCGGTAACTGGTCCACTGACAAGAGTAACCACCAGAAACAGTGGATCAGCCACGCCAAAGTCACACAGCAGTGCTAGGAGTTCAGTAGACAAGGAAAATAATGATATGAAGTCACTCAAATCCAATCTAGCAAGTACAGAAGCAGTGCCTAAAGACCCTTCTGCTCAGAGCCTGTCAGTTAACAATAATAATTCATCTAAACTGAGAGGTAGTGTCAGTCCTGTTAGAGAGAAGTCAAGCTCCACACCTGTTTCCCAAAGCATTAAATCAAAGACCAAGAAGGCTGTAGACAGCGCGAATGATGGGTCTCTTAAGAGAGCTAAAGGAATAAATAACTCCCAGGTTAAACCAGATGAAAAGATTGATGAGCACAATTTCGTCAAACCATTACAGCCAGTATCGGAAGAGCAGAAACCCACATCTACAAACTGTTCTACTTCCCAAATAAACAAGACACAGAATAAGACAGTTGTGGACAGTCAGAATGATGTATCTCTTAAGAGAAGTACAGGATTAGATAACTCTAAAACAAAACCAGAGGACAAGAGTGATGAGCAGAATGTTATTAAACCACCACTACCGGTATCAGAGGATCGAAGGACAACTATGGAACGTATTGAAACTGCAGCCAGAAGCCCATTTCGGACACCGGATGCAAAGCAGTTACGAAGACATACACTGGAGAGTAAGCTGTTTGCTACACCTGACTGCTACAGGGACGTGAACTTTGGAACCCCAAGACTGGTGCTGGCGACTGTGCAGGATGAGTCTGTGGATCTCACAGAAGGAGAAGACAGCTGTAGTATCACCGTTGCTGTCAGAGTGCGCCCATTTGGTCCAAGGTAAGGCAGTAATGACATTTGTGTCTGTGTTTCCATCTTTCTGTTTGTCACATCAGAGTTTATTATCTATAGCTATGTCTCCTAGAAGTCTTTCTTTGATTCTCATTTTTATTTAATCTCCGTGTTGTAGGTTCCTTGGACCCACCGACCCCCTAACAATCAAGTTGTAAAAGTGACTAATTAGGGATGTCTCCTTTGAAGTCAGAGTGCATCTGCCTGAGAGGCTAGGAACCAACAGTTTGCATATAAGTGAGATCTGTAAAATGAATGTGCACACATAATTCAGAAAGAACAGAGAACCCATCATTGAATGAGTAATTCAAAGGGGGTGGGGGTGAGTAGAGATGCTGGAAGATATTCAAAACTGGTGCCATTAGCAAGTCGACTCTTCGTTGGCTTCTGAAGAAGGGGATGGAGCATGTGTGGGAATGTTCCAAAAACAGTGATGTCTGTTCTTGACTCATTCATTCTTATGTAGCGCCTGCATTTTCGTAGTTGTTCAGGTTGCATTCTGACAAGATAAGTAAACCGTTGGCTATTCTATTTCTCAATGAATTTGGCGCATTGTATTGTTTCCACAGTCTGTCTGATAGTATCATTTCTCTCTTTGTCTTGGATGCTTTCCTCTGGCATCTTATTTCACAGGCATTACACAGGTTAACCTTTGATATTTTCATTAGGTACTTTATTAATATCCTACCCCAGATGACGTCACAGGACAATCCAACATTTTAGAAGGTGGTAAGACTGGGTTTCCTGGCTTTCTGGTGCTTTTAATGACTCCAGAACATTTAGAACTGGCCCTAACCTCAACCCACTTACATCCCACGAGAGAGTGCAGCCTAGGTCCCACGACTGCATGCAGCCTATCTACCACCCCCTGAAATATTAGACTGTCCCGTGACCTGTGGATTTCCCATGTTTGGGGTAGGATATTAATAAAACACCTTCTATTGTATATATTCTTTCTTCTTCTTTTCTTTACTCTGGAATGCCTTGCAGCATCAGGGCAGATAAGAGATCTCTGGAATGGGTCTTTAAGGATATTAATGTGTGATTTGCCAGTTTGGGTTCTGGGGCCCCATGTTTAGGGGACAAAACAAGGGACCCATCATAACAGTCATGTTGTAAAAGGTGTCTAATGAAAGATTTGCTGAAATCAGTCATGTTGGGCATAGATGTCACAGACTAACTGTAAACCACAATGTGTCATCCTACCCTTTAAGGGTAAACAGAAAAGACATATATACATTTTAATTTTTCATTATCCATCATCTTTATCAGGGAGCTTGCAGATTCAAACACTCGTTGTTCGGTATCCATGTGTGGTAATGAAACAGCCTTAACATCAGAGAATGGCACTGTCCACCGTTTTGCCTACGACTTCTCCTTCTGGTCACATGACAAAAACAGTGTTGACTTCTGCGACCAGGAAAATGTATACGTTAGGCTGGCTCAGCCGTTGCTAGGGAAAGCTTTTGAGGGCTACAATACATGCCTCTTTGCTTACGGTCAAACAGGGAGTGGGAAAAGCTATAGGTAAGATTTCTGTGTCAGTAAATATTTTATTTAAATAACAATGTCGTCCCCCTGTGGCACAATTTTTTGGGGGGTTATTTTGAAGCCTCACCCTGCCTTTTGCCTAGGGGCCCTAAATATAGCTGGGCCTTAAATGTGGCCTAAACAGCTGAAAAGGTTTCCAGGACCTCTCCACGAGTAATCCTCATCCGCATGGTGGAACTTTGTGTCATCGGGGTTTATCGCTTGCGTGATGTCCTGGTGGGGTACAACTTACTTACTACGTCAATAAATCATGATTGTATGTGAACAAACCTAGTTTTTATTTGTGAAAAATAAAAACTGTTCTGTATATGAATAAACAATGTGTACATACATGGTTGTTGTAGGAACAAACTATTTATGTGTGTAAATAAACCAGGTTGATGTGTGAATAAACCAGGTTGATGTGTGAATGAACCAGTTTATATGAATAAAGAGTATTTATATTTGAATAAACAGTATTGCTGTTTATATATGAAACATGGACAATAAGATTTAAAAAAAAAAAAACCAACGGCGTTGGAAGTATGGTTTCTGGGGGAAATACAATGAATGAACTTCATGGGCTGATAGGAAAGCATGTGAGACAGTCCTGTTTTAGACTGGTGAACACTGTAAACCAGTGATTCCCAAACTGCGCCCCTGGGAACCGCTTCACGGGGGCGCAGCAAAATATTTGAAAGCACGCATGTTTTTTTTTTTTTCAATCTCTTACGTACGAATCGTCATACTTTTACTTAGGTTAGGATGCCATGGGAAAATTGTAATTGAAAAAAAAAGGGTGCTGCCACTAAGAAAAGTTTAGGAAACACTGCTGTAAACTGATAAGAGAAATTAAACGAAGCCAGTAAAGATTTGTTGACAGTGTTTGCAGAAGGGATAAACGCATTTGAAAACTTGATGACCACTGGCAATGTAAAAAGAGCAAGGTGAAGGCAAGGGGACGAACAAATGGATGACTTATGCGGCAGGGCAAGAATACTGACCTGATTCATGATCCTGGTGAATCTTTAGCTAGGCATATTACACACTCATGATGATGAAGATCATACCTCTTGGGGCTGCCTCCCACCTCTAAGCATATTGTAAATGGCGACTAAGTACAGTCGGGTGTGTAGGACCAAAAAGCTGTCAGCCGAAACATCCCAGCCATCGTGTAAGGGCAAACACAGATAAAGAAGATACCCCTTTGCGCAGATTTATCCATTTTTTTGGTAATTTCTTTCCTTAGGCAGGGCAAGTCTTCTTTCTGCAATTAAGCATTAAGACTTTCTGCGGTTTCTGTCATTGAAGTAAACTCTCTCTATCGCTCTCTCTCTGTTACAGCATTATGGGTAGCAGCAATGACACAGGAATCATACCCAGATTTTGTGCAGATCTCTTCAACCGGGCGGACAATTTAGCAACAAAGAAGAAAGTAAGTGGACATATTTCTTAACTCTTTTAAGTTGATTATTCTCCGCTTGGCATAAGTTTTAACTAGTATAGTCTCTTTTATCATCATCATCATCATGTGCCCTGTCAACTGGCCTAGGCGCTCGTGCGTCTCCACAGATCAGGATCCCTGGTTGCCTGGAACAGCTTTCTTGATGATATCCCTCCATGCCATTGTTTCAGCCCATCCAGCATCTCCCTTGGTCTGCCTGTACCCATTTTTCAATTAATCTTTCCACTTGTCACAATGTTCTCCAATGTCTCTCTTCTCATTATGTGGCCAAAGAACAGTGTTTGTCTCTTTCTTATTGTTGTATATAGAGATCTACTTTCATTAGCTTTTTTCAAGTAATTGTTGTTAGTTACTCTGGCTGTCCAAGGTATTCATAACATTTGTCTCAGAAACCACATCTCTGTTGCTTACAAATTCCTCCTAATTTGTGTTACTGACATTCCAAGATTCGCTGCCATACAGCAAAACAGGTTCTATGTAACATTTTAGCACCCTCTTTCTGACATTAAATGAGAGCGATTTATTGCATATTTTTTTGTTCTCTTTATGTTGTCATATTTCTCTTTATTTGGGGGGGGGGCGTAACTGCTAGATGCTTACCTGCCACCCTAAGAGATCTTGATTTCTATTCTGCATCAAGTTGGATTTTAAAATAAATGGACCTTGGCTGCCAAGTTGACAAAGCTTAAAACAGGTACTAGTTAGTCATGGGAAGTAAAGGCATTCGGCATGGTGTTGATTGTTCTACAAAAATATGAGACTATAGTCATATGCCTAATGCAGCTCTGACATAATTAGGGTCTTTGTACACTTCTGACATAATTAGGGTATTTGTCAGATTACAACACTTTTAATCGGCACTGTGACGTAGTCATTCCTCAGTTAACTTACCATATGTTTTTAATAATATGCATGAATATTTGAGCGACAGGTAGCACAATGGCTAGATGCTTGTCCAGGTTATGGGTTTGAATCTGTATCGGTGTGGATTTTAAAAAAAGTAAATGACTTGGGCTTGCAAGCTGGCGCAGCCTTATATGGTTCCCTGAACATATAGATAACTCACATGGTGTTGACTACATAATTGTAGTGATACGGGTTTGAAGATTACTGTTAGATGTTGGTGGAAACCCTGATTTACATAAATAATGGGTAAGAGGCGGGTCTTAGAGGACCATTGGTCAGACAGGAAACTGCTGATACAAAGTAAGACATGACTGCTTGTAGACTCAAGCAATTTCTGTGGGTTGATAGCATCTGACTCCTCGCTGCGACTCTTCACGTCATAAGCAGTTGGATAAAAGAAGATAGGTCTGGTAAAAATGGTAGAAACATGAGAATTACGTGAGGGCTTGAAACATGTTAACTGAACTTGTGGATATTGTTGTTAGCAAGAGGTTGAGAATCTCAGTCAGTTGTGTGTGTGTACAGACTAGACTGGATTAATGGAGCAGTGGATAGGGATTCAACAGCAGTTTGGTTTTGTGATGCAAGAGGTGTGTAGCGATCCAGTGGGGACAAGCTTGTTGTATGTTTGCCTTGAACCAAAAGATTTCTCCTAGATTTGATTGTAACAGTGGGTAATTCTGCCAGATGTTTAGTCAGTAGAAATGTAGACTGGATGCATTGTTACATTGATAATAATACAAATTCCTGTCGTGGGAGGTTAGATGTTAAAGTCAAGAGGAATGACTTAATTGCACAGGGTTTTATCCCACATGGCTGGTCTCCTTCCACAGAAAAGCTGGCCCTCTGCAGAATGGCTAGCTGCCTGCCGAGAGTATTGCATGAAAACAGAAGCTCTGGTGATGGTCCCTGGGGGTCTCTGTAAAAATTGCGTAGTGAAAGAACCTACAGCCTTCAGGGGCACTGGGGAAATGGCTTGACCATCTTGCCATGTCCCCCCCCCCCCCCCCCCCCTTTTCTATAGAGTTTTGTTTGTCCTGTCCTGTTGTCTCTCGGGACATTGTGAATTCTGTTGCATTATGCTGGTCCAACAAGCACACCGGACACCGAGCCTACAGCTGAAGTGATAGACGGAAGTGGACTAGGATCATCCATTTAATGCCATTTATTCTGTAAAACTATGGATCTAACACCATAAGCCTGATGTGCCACCTACATCAAGAGGGTATTTGTTATTTATTTATTTATTTCATTTAAATAAAAATGAATCTTCTGCATTCATCCGAAGATGTAATTGTGTTGTGCCTGTTTACTGCGATATCTGAGCCCTTTGGCCGACACATCAGATTTCTGCAGGCATTGTTGATCGGGCTAGCCTTTCCGGCTTTTACGAATCTGACCTGACTTCATAAAAGCAATACTAGATACATTTTTGGAAATGTGCTGGAAAGAAAAAAGAACTTGCTCCTTGTTGTCTTTATCAACATCTAGCACATCGGTCCGACCCATTCGTGCTCCGTAGTCCGATGCAGCAGCCATATCCGTGCTTGACTTACTTAATAGGATTAGATTGGCACATCTTCTTTCTGTGCCCTGAAACCAGTTTCTGCAGACTTATACTCATTTAGTGTCCATTTCCAACAGGCAGTCCATCATCTCTTTGTCTCAGTGTCTCTGGAATTCAGCACATTCAGTATGTCTGCCCTGGCCATGCTTCTTCCTCCCCTAACCACTGCCAATCAGTCTGCTCTTTAAATTTCTCTCACCTCAGCATGTATGTACAACCAAGATAGTTTCTTGAGACGGGACTCCTGAATGCTATCAGCCCATTCTAGTCAGTTTGCCAGTTTGGAAGATATTTTCTTGAAAGGGGACGCCTGAATGCTATCAGCCCATTCTAGTCAGTTCGCCAGTTTGGATCCTCTTAAGCATGCTCAATGAGTCTGTCACTATCAATGCCTGAGCTGTTTTTTTGTTCCGCCAGCCATGTAACTGTCACATCTGCTATCCCTATCAAAAAGATAAATGGACATCCAGTAGTAACCTGGGATATATGAATGCTCATATACACATGCTCTTAAACACGATTAGCATCACACTGCCTTATTACGGC
Organism: Candidula unifasciata; assembly: GCA_905116865.2. Classification (NCBI taxonomy): domain Eukaryota; kingdom Metazoa; phylum Mollusca; class Gastropoda; order Stylommatophora; family Geomitridae; genus Candidula; species Candidula unifasciata. The sequence continues at coordinate 185,874 of CAJHNH020003813.1, forward strand.
TTTCATATACAAGAGTGCCTTGTCTCCTTGCTACTAACCAGAGTTCTATTCTTTGCAGGGGGTTTCTGACACAGGCTTCATTTGATGGCAGTCTACTGTTTCTTCTTCAGCAATTTGTCCTTTAAAGGGTCGCTGGTACACTGTGTTGTGGTTTACAGCTAGACTGTGATATCTGTGCCTTTCAACCCTACACTTACAGTTTCAGCACATTTCTAATTAATCTCTGATGACATGCGGACATTCCCCAGCAAGTGCCGATTGGTCTATACAATTATAGGTCCTGCCCTATATTCCCAACACGCCTAAAGGCGTGGAAAAGGGACCTTTATGACATGCAGAGGTTGATGGGAAAGGGGGATGGAGGGGGGAATTCCCAGGAGCCCTCACAGGGAAGTCCATATTTCTTCTTCTTTCTTGGCATTCACCAGCTGTACACTTCAGCAGAAAGTTCTGGTTGTTCACCAGATGTACACTTCAGCAGAAAGTTCTGGTTGTTTGTACACTTCTGGACTTTGGTTTTTTGACAAACTGTTTATGTTTATTTATCTGAATGACTGAGCACTCCGCAGGTACACCCACATATACCCCCCCCCCCCCCCCTCTTCCCCATTCTACACTTAGACCAAGGCCGGCTGCAGCTGATACACATTTTCTAGTTGGGGTAGTGTCTTCAGGTTGATATTTAAAAAACATACTTTCCCAGCCAATGGGTGGCTTCGTCCCCAGGTAAACAATCGTGATCGGGAACTGTGTACAACCTCTCTTAACAATAAAACTGTCAGCAAGTATGTGTGAGTTCATTAAGATAACGCCCGCCAATGGATAACAAAGCCGTAGCTATGCGCCGCGCGCCTGGTTCAGGGCAGCCTGTCCAAGTGGAGATAATTAGGGCGCCGGCGCATGCCTAATTGTTTCACGCTGTATCTAGGATCTGGTATCAGGCCTGCCAGCCGTGGATGGCCTCTCGTCTAACCCACGTTACGTCATTTTAGTTGGCGGTATTTGTTCAAACCGTGCACGGGTCGTTTGTTATATTAACTGTTTATACACCCTACACCGTCTGCTACTCTTTTAAGTTTTTATAAGGAGTAGAAAATTATAGGGAAGAGAAAAAGTTGGTAAGAAACAACAATTTATGTTAGCTTTACAAAAAAGATCACAATAAACAAACAAAGGACGTTGCGGCGATTAGCCTTCATCACTATTCTTTTAAGAATGAAAATCAAATCCCAGAAAGTTTAAAATGGCAACTAACTAAACACTGGAAAAAAAAAAGGAAAGCAAATGAACTTTTTACACATCTTTAACTTGCCTAGGAAAACCACAACAGCCAAAAAATGTTGAGGTTGGCGCTCTGCAATGTCCTGTAAAGGATACGCAACTAACACATCTTGAATCTCGGCCTTTTACTAAGATAAAGTGTAACTCTGCTGCACTGGTCTGGCCAACTGGACCTGGGATCGCTTACAACCAAGTCACGGGTGAAACCCAATCGACATGAGCCATCAAAAAACTCATACCGGGCTGTTTCCCCGGTGAGTCTGGATTGCGGACGTAATATCCTCCGTGTAGTCGGGAGACCGGGCTGGGCATTTCAGAGACCCACGAGGTAAAAAAAAGAAAAAAAAACAAAAAAAAAGATGAAAGGGATCTTATTGTGTCTACAGTAAAGTAGAAGTCCCCGTTCTACACCTTTAGGTGTGTTGGGTATATAGGGATAGGTCTATATTTTTATAGACCAATCAGCCCTTGGCGGGGGGGAGGGGGGTGGTCAGCACGTCGCCGGTCGCCTTAACTTCCCATAGCTTTACCCCGTGCCCATTTATAAGGCTGGGGGCCAAGGTCATTTTTGAAACAAAGTCCGACTACTACAGGATCCAAACCCACGACCTTCCGATTCGCAAGGGAGCGTCTAGTTGCTACACCACGACGGCTTCTCGTATACACATAAGAAGGTTCATAAAAAAATTGCATTGAAAAGCATTGAAAACAGACAATTGTAAAATTTACATAAAAAGAAGTATGAAAAACAAAAATCCTTTTATTAAAAAAAATATAATCACATTCAGAGGAGAGCCTGAAAATCGTCAGGTAATTAACCACCCCGGAAAGATCAGTGGGAAAAGGGGTAGAGACAGACCAACTGAGACGATGCTGGATGGGCTGAAACGATGGCATGGAGGGATATGAAGAGAGCTGTTCCAGCCCAGGGATCGTGATCTGTGGAGACGCATGAGCGCCTACGCCAGTTGGCAGGGCACATGATGATGATGAATTAACGACCCTATTTCTGATCTGCTTCAGCGTTGAACAGGATAATTTTTATAACCACACTAACTAGCTAACGAACCGAACATCACCATCGGAACTCCCCGTGTGGGTTCCGCTACCCTATTATAGGGAAAACAAGAATAGACCTGCTGCCTACCCAAAAGCATGTCGTAAGAGTCGACTAATTGGGAGTCGGAGTGCATCTGCCTGAGAGGCAAGGAACCAGCAGTCTGCATACAAAGGAGTCAGATATTTAAAACGGATGCACAGCCAGCACTCAGGTTCTGGAACACGACTGCAGTCCAGAAGTGGATGAACAACCAGAACTTTCCGCCAGAGTTTACAGCTGGTGAACGTTAAGGAGAAGAAACCCTCGGGACCTGTGATTACATCATCTGCTCGCCCTGGAGCACCTCGTAACTGCCAGGTGCCCTCATGTAAATGGTTGCTACACCGTTGAGACACCAACACTGACATGGCCCCGTTGAGACACCAACACTGACATGGCCCCGTTGAGACACCAACACTGACATGGCCCCGTTGAGACACCAACACTGACATGGCCCCGTTGAGACACCAACACTGACATGGCCCCTTTGAGACACCAACACTGACATGGCTTCGTTGAGACACCAACACTGACATGGCTTCGTTGAGACACCAACACTGACATGGCCCCGTTGAGACACCAACACTGACATGGCCCCGTTGAGACACCAACACTGACATGGCCCCGTTGAGACACCAACACTGACATGGCCCCGTTGAGACACCAACACTGCTGCAGACCGACCACTGCCACGGAGGCAGACAGACCGTGACATACGAACGGACTGTCGCAGTAAGCTGTAGAGAGAGCAGATATCTTAGAGAAACTTGCTTCCCCAATTTGTGGGTAGGCTGTGGGCCCCACCCCAATCCCCTACCTCCCCCTATAAATATTGGCACGGGGGTAAGTGTCCTATGAATATTACAAGGGGTTAAGTGCCCCTAACAATTTGCAAGGGGCTAACACCTATAAATGTTTCAAGGAGCTGTGCCCCCCCCCCCACCTATAGATATTGCAAGGGCTAAGGGACCCCTATAGATATTGCAAGGGGCTAAGTGACCCCTATAGATATTGCAAGGGACTAAGTTTCCCCCCCCCCCCAAAAAAAAAAAGCTTTCTTTCTCGTTGTATACATATTTCATTTTGTTTCAGATACGTTATTATATTTATTTTCCATTTGGCACATAATAATAAAACATTATTACTATGCGCATTTAAATAAGGCTTTGACCTCTTGAGTACCCCTCTCCATCTCTGGAAAGTGATAAGAGCGGCCCCCCCCCCTATATTTTATATATGTTGACGCCCACAGTGAGCAGCCACGTATTTCGTTCTTGTAAGGTCAAGTTCGCTGGCTGGCACGTGTTTCTTGACCTCTTTTTCTAGAAAGGCCGGCGAAGGTTTGTGTGATTTGAGTGACGGTTTCTGAATATAGAAACCACTTGACTCTAGTCAGGGGGAAAACGTTCGGACCTGACAGCTGTCAGCACTTTTGTGTGATTGCACGCTCGCATACACACATACATCTCTCGATCTCGCTCTCTCTCTCTCTCTCTCTCTCTCTCTCTCTCTCTCTCTCTCTCTCTCTCGCTCTGCCATACACACATATTCACACATGCATCTCTCTCATTCTGTCACACACACACACACACACACACGCCTCTCTCTCCCATTCTCTGTCACACACTCAGAGAGAGAGAGAGAGAGGGTCAAGAATTGACATCACGGCACTCGGGGCATTCCCACATGCGCCCCGTCCCCATCTTCAGCAGTGAGCTCAGAGATCCACAATTACATGACCGTCTTGCCTTTCCCCTGAGTGTAGTGAGCCAATAAGATATCTTTTTTCGGGAGTGCCTGGTTGACCATGTTCTTGGTACACTTGTTTCCTTAGCGAGGCGCACACGTCATCTGGAGGTGACAGGTTTGATTCATAGGCACGGTAGCTATAGCTTTCGATTTTTATGTTGTCTGGTGTGTTCTTATATCTTTCTACTTTTTTTCTATGAGTGCCTATCAATACACTGTCTGTTACTTTATTCATATATTACACCGTAAAGCGTCGCAGCGAGGAGTTAGACTGTAGGTAGGTAGTTGTACCCCACTAGGACTTCACACAAGCGATTAACACCCGGTGACACTAAGTGCCACCATGCGGATGAGGATCACCCGTAGCGAGGTCCCAGAAACCCCTTTCAGCAGTTAGGCCATATCTATGGCTAGGCCGTATTTATAAGTAAAAAGTAAAGGACCCTTCTCCACCCCTTTAGGCATATAGGGCTAGACCTATATTTTATAGACCAACGGCACAAGATGGGTGATGTGATCATCATCACGCCGGCCGCCTCTACTTCCCGGGACTGCACCCGGTACCCACTCAAGGCTGGGTCGACCTGGGAGCCGAGGTCATTTTTGAAGTGAAGTCCGGCTCCGCCAGGGCGCGAACCCACGACCTTCCGATCCACGGCGCGCGTCTAGCCGCTCTGCCACGGCGACTCCGGCCGTATTTATGCCCCGGCTATATTCAGGGCCCCCGGCAGAAGCCAGCGTGGGACTTCAAATAACAAAAAATTGCATCCCACAAAGGGGCGACTATTAAAGATGATGTCTTGTATTTATAGTTGCGCAGCTGGTGTTGGTGTCGTTTTGCGTTTCTGAAGTGTCTCTTTGTCGGCGTCTGTGGCTTAGGCGTTGCGAACACGCTTCGTAATACTGGGGTGCTTGGTTCGATCCCAGCTGCAAGCGATCTGGCAGCAGACATCCTTGCCCTGGTTTCGACAGTGGCATCGAGAGCCGACCGTTAAGTTGGCAGGGCCTCGAAAACCCGTAACAGTCAAAATTGTTGGTTCGATGTTGGTTCTGCGACGTCCTGTACAGGACACGCAACTAACTGTTTGCGTCTCTTTCACTCCCTTCACCCATCTCTTTCTTGGTCGGCCTCTTGCCTGTTAGCCTGCTGTTTTCATGTAGTATGCTCTAGTAGCTGGCTGATTTTCTTTCTTCTGTTCTACCTAGATGACCGAACCATTTGATTCTTCACTGTTTTATGAAATCATTCACCGGTACTGTGCCTAACATTGTTCTTAGTTCTTTGTTGGTGGTCCTGTCTCAGGACAGCTGGGATACCGTGGAAATCTCTCTCTCTCTCTCTCTCTCTCTCTCTCTCTCTCTCTCTCTCTCTCTCTCTCTCTCTCTCTCTCTCTCTCTCGCTCTCGCTCTCTCTCTGTCTCTTTTAGCTACATATGTGAGTAGGCAGTGTTCATTTCCGTCCCGACATGTGAAGCAATTTTTCGTTATTTTAAAGCCCCATCCCGGCTGTAGTCAGGGCCCTAATATAACCTGACAGTTGAACGGGGTTTCTGGGACTTGTGTCCGGGTGATCCTCATCTGAATGGTGGCACTTTGTGTCACTGGGTGTTGGTCGCTTGTTGTACGGTCCAGGTGATGTTGAACTAGACATGACACAGCTACACGTGTGTAGTTCTTCTTGTTGTTGTTTCTCATTCTCTCTCTCCCTGTCTCTGTCTCTCTCTCATTCTCTGTCCGCCTCTGTGTCTCTCATTCTTTCTGTCTATATATATCTCTTTCATTCTCCATCTCTTTCTCTGTCTCTCATTCTCACTGTTTCTCTGTCTGTCTGTCTCTTCTCTCTCTCTCTTTCTCTGTCTCTCTTTTTCTAGCATGTTATATTATCTACATGGTTTTGAGGTTTTCAACAACGGATCAACATCATGGCATACGGGTGTAACCCATTAGTGCTCCGTTCTTCTTCTAACTTAAGTCTGAGTCCGAAGCTTAGCACAGTGCACAGGCTTTGTAGCACCTGCGTGGATCCTGAAATACTTTAGGGAGATGATTAACTCAGAATTTTGTCTGGGCAGCGCCATTCATTCATTCATTCAGTAGCATGTCCCTCGCGGAACCTCGCTGCCATAACAACCCTCCGGAAAACCTTCCTATCCTGAGCAAGATGTCCTGCGTCTGATACACCCATCTGGAGATCATCTGCCACATCCTGCACCCATCTTCTCCTTGGCCTTCCTCTTCCTCTCTTCCCAGGCAAATACCCCTCCATTATTGTTCTCTCTAGACTTCCATGACGTTTCAAGTGACCAAAATATTTCAATTTTCTTTGTTTTATGCAGCGCCATTAGGCTATTCTTTTCAAATTTTACAGCTGCCAAGGGATTTTTCTAAATGTGCGCAACAATACACACGGACATCCGATCTCACTACCCAGAGACCACCTGAAATTACTAGAAGTACATCAAGTCCACTTGAAAAATCCCAGCCCTTGCCGAGCATTG
>CAJHNH020003813.1:197500-432500 GCA_905116865.2 Candidula unifasciata
TATTTTGGATTTTATTAATATTTTTTGTGACTGTCAAATCACACAACACCCGAATTCCAGACACAGCTAATCGAAACATGGACATCCTGATTGACATTTTTTTTTTAACTTCATCCTAACCCAGTGATTCCAAGATTGTGCGCTGTGGCGCCCCGGGGAGCCAGGATCTCTTCACAGGGCCACAAGTTAATAAAGTAAATCTCTATATACAACAGTAAGAAAGAGACAAACACTATTCTTTGGCCACATAATGAGAAGAGAGACATTGGAGAACATTGTGACAACTGGAAAGATCAGTGGGAAAAGGGATAGAGGCAGACCAAGAGAGATGATGCTGGATGGGCTGAAACCATGGCATAGGGGAATATCATCAAGAGAGCTGTTCCAGGCAACCAGCGATCGTGATCAGTGGAGACGCATGAGCGCCTACGCCAGTTGGCAGGGCACATGATATTGATCAAGTTAAAAAAAAAAAAAGTAAAATAAATACAGAACTTCACATATAAGAAATCTTCATGCGTGTCTAACATCTTTGAATATTTGTCATTTTAACATTTGTTGTAAAATCGATACTTAGATAGTTTAGATGTATTCTATATTCATGTCTCTTTAATTTGATATACTAGATGTGTCACTTTACAGCTAGTGCTTTTTTCTTCAGGAAGGTTTTAGCTTTGTCATGTTGTAGCAACAAATTTAAGCTCAAAGTTAATACTGTCCAAACCCCAGAAACAAAAGTCCTGAAAGAGTTAAGGACTGAACTGTTTCCCCTCAGGATCTGAATTCCACTTTAGGTTATAGTTTCCACTTTTGGCTTCGTTGAGAAGTTGGTGTAACAGTTGACTACAACAGAAGAAGTGACAAGTATATACTTTTCGCCAGTGTTTAATGAGTTTCTCAGCGAGTAAATGGAACTTGACTGATTTCAGACTGAAAACATTGAAGGCCATGAGCATGACCACAGCGTCAACAGTAAAATTAACCTGGTGGATCTGGCCGGCAGTGAGAGACAGTCCTCAGCCAACACTTCCGGAGAGCGGCTCAGGGTCTGTATCTTGTTTTGTTGGCATCACCATCATCATCCAGTATCATTGTTGTCATCATCATCGTGGATGTGCACACAGAACTCAAGTCCTGCAACAAGACCAAAGTCCAAAGGTGGATGAACCACCAGAACTTTCTGCCAGTTTAAAACCGGTGAATGTGACCAAGGAGATCATCATTGTCTTCACTGTAAATTGTGCTGATCATCAACCTGTTTTTCATCTCCCCCCTTCCCTTTCCCAACAAGCCTCAACTAATTACGGTTTTTTCATGGAAGTCTGAGAGGCAAGAAACCAACAGTGCACAGAAGTAAGCCAGTTCTGTAAAACAGATGTGCACATAAAACCCAAGTTATGGAACAAGACCAAAGTCCAGTAGTGAACAACCAAAGAAACAGATCTTTCTGCCGGAGTTTACAACTGGTGAACACAAAGGAGAAGAAGAAGAAGAAGAGACCTCTCTATTTTTCTTTGACCCTGTGGGTTCAGGTCTATCAATGAACCGCTTCTGCCCTTAGCTATTGTGGTACATTCCACTAGAATGTATTCTGTCAGTGTATATATCCAATTCTTTCTTGGATATTCTCCAACTCTTTTGTCCTTACTCTCCCTTTTTATGGTTTTCTTGTCTATATTCACTGGCTGTAACTTTAGTTCTGGATGTTCACCCACTTTTGGACATCAGTTTTGTTCCAAAACTTGAGTTTTGGCATGAAAATCTGTTTTGCAGATCTGGCTTGTTTGTATGCAGGGTGTTGGTTTCTTGCCTCTCAGGCAGATGCACTCCAACTACGAAGGAAACCCCCTAATTAGTAGACTCTTAGGTCATGCTTTTAAGGGACACAGTAGGTCTATTCCCCCCACCTCTCCTTACAATAGGGTACCAGCACCCACACAGGGACCTTATGGCCTGGAATATGTTGTTATGTTTGATATAATTAAATAAAGCTCTCATATTATACTATTTTAGAGAGTATAAGAAATGATTCTCAAATGTTCTTTGGCTGTTCTTCTGCTTCTTATCTTCTTCCACTTAAAGGCTAAAGTCAAGAGGATCGGCTTCATTGCACCGGGTTTGATCCCATATGGCTCAGTCTCTCTCAGCAGAATGGCTAGCTGCCTGCCGAGAGCATCGCACAGAGCACGAACTCCGTAGCTCTGATGACGATCCCCAGGGATCTCCATAAAAATTGCACTCATGAATTAAATGACGCAGCCATGAAGCGAACCTATGACCTTTTAGAGCGCGAAAACAAACGGCTTGACCACTTTACCACAGAGATGTTCAGTTACCTTATTGAAGTGTTGGTCAGACGTATGGATCTTTTGAATGCTTCTTCGAATGTGTTGTATGTTTTATTTCTTAAGCTGTTCTTGATGCTGTCGTTCCATATTTTGCATGGTTTTCCCCCTTGCTTCGTGTTTGTTATATTTCTTCGCATGACTCTGTGGTGGATGGCCAAACCATCTACTATGTAAGCAGGCTATTAATGGTGAAAACTGTCTAAACTGTTTATATGGTATAATAGGAAAATGAGTACGAAATGTTTGTTTGCACTGCTGACAGAATTGTCTTAAATAAAGTACTAATTAAACAGTGAAATCTTACCCGTGTGGGTTCCTGGGCCCCATTGTGGGGGAAAACAAGAATAGACCCACTGCCTTTCCAACAAGCATGTCGTAAGAGTCAACTAATTGGGGGCTTCCTTTGAAGTTGGAGTGCATCGGCCTGAGAGGCAAGGATCAATAATCTGCTTACAATTAAGTCATATGTGCACGCAACACTAGGTTCTGGAAAAAGACTAAGTCCAGAGGTGGACAACCAGAACTTTTCCTCGGAAGTTACACCCGGTGAATGCGAAGAAAAAGAAGGAGAAACAATTAAACCAAACATGGCGTCAAATGAAGAAACTAGAATGCCTTCATGAAGTCATTGATGAACTCAGCACTGACTTTAATACATCTAAACTTACTTGCAAAGCATATGGAACAAACCTATGCCCTCAGTCCTAGCTAAAACCTTACTTTCTTTTTCTCTCCATTCCCCTGCTGCCCTTCCAAAATCAATGTCTAAATGTACACTGGTGCACAAACTCACACCTTTCAAAACAACGCTGTACAAATAGTCATACGCCTATAACTTAGTCTGTGACATATGTATTACTTTGATAATACCACTATTCACAGGAAGGTGTGAACATCAACAAGTCCCTGCTGACAATATTACTTTGATAATACCACTATTCACAGGAAGGTGCGAACATCAAGTCCCTGCTGACAATATTACTTTGATAATACCACTATTCACAGGAAGGTGCAAACATCAAGTCTCTGCTGACAATATTACTTTGATAATACCACTATTCACAGGAAGGTGCGAACATCAAGTCCCTGCTGACAATATTACTTTGATAATACCACTATTCATAGGAAGGTGCGAACATCAAGTCTCTGCTGACAATGTTACTTTGATAATACCACTATTCACAGGAAGGTGCAAATATCAACAAGTCCCTGCTGACGCTGGGTAAAGTCATTGCCCTGTTGTCTGAAAGATCTGTGTCCAGCAAGAAGAGGAAAATCTTCATCCCTTACAGAGATTCTGTCCTTACTTGGTGAGTGTTTCTGCTCAGACATCCTTCTGATTTTCTACAGGTTTGATGCAGAGAAGATAGTATGCAGTGATTTCTGTACATGGTTTAAGAACATGTGATAGAACTATGCGCCTATGTAAACGTCTAACCCTTTTGTCATGTTACACAGGTAACGAATACATTGTAAAAAAAAAAAAATTTCCTTTATCGACATTTAAAAATTGTTTCACAATGTGCAGTGATATATAAAGAGAGTAAGCAGTAAACACAGTGTGAAGCATTAAATGGAATGCATTTCCCGAACCTAAATCTAATATGTATAGGGTGGGTGACTCATGTCGTAGTTGACCCGCTGACCTCCATCAATGAGGCTTATAGGAATATTTTAAGCAAACCTAGCTTTGAAAAAAGCTGTTTGATTTGCAAGCAAGCCTCTGTAAATGCAATATTTAATTAATATATTAACATCTGGGCCTCTTAAACAGTACACAGACTCGCATAGAACCAGTGGCATTTAACAACACTTTGTGAGAGAAGGTCACTGCAGAATGGTGAGACATCAGCATTAACAAGGCTGTCACATCTGGAAGATCCCCATGTTTGTTCTGGGTCCCCATTGTTGGGAAAACAAGAATAGACCCACTGTCTCCCCAACAAGCATTCGTAGGAGTTGACTAACTGGGGACTTTCTTTGAAGCCTGAGTACATCTGCCAGAGTGGCAAGAAACAACCAGCTGCACACAAATAAGCTAGTAAAACGGGTTTACACAAAAAACTCAGGCCCCGGCACAAAGCCAAAGTCCAAATGGTTGAACAGCCAGGACTTTCCACTGGAGCGTACAGCTGGTGAACAAAGAAGAAAACTGGAAGAGCCTAGATTTAGCCTTCTCAGGGCAACAGGGTTCAATAAAGAGAAAAGAAAACATTGCTTTCTTTTTCTTCTGTCCTTTACTGAACAACGGAACAAACTTTATTTCCACAGGGTCACAAATTGGATGTGCAGTTCCGCTTTACATTTGACTTTTTTCATACACTTATCTTTCACACAGCAAATACATTTTATCTCGGTTGCATGTTATCTTCATATAGCATAATATGAATATTAAGATAAAAAAAAAGTTAACATAGACACTTGGCCAGCTTATGCCAAATCTTCTTTTGTTGTTCCCATTCCCGGCAGAAGTGCAGTATGCGTCCGTATGTTTTTGGCAAACTCATCTACTGCATCCTTGCAATTGTTGGTCAGGTAAACCTTTCTGGTTATATTACATTGTTGCCTGACCTCAGAATTGTGTCCTCAGTAGTGAGGCCAAGAGAGCAGAATGTAAGACGGGCCTGTGTGTCTAATTCTATCTTCTTCTTCTTCTTCTTCATTTCCTCTTTTACCGCTGTGGGTGTCGAGGGAGATATAAGGTTCTGTTTCTAGCTCTTCTGGCTGCCTCGACCATAGGCACATCGTGCTGTTGTAGAGTTTCTCTGATGTTATCCTTCCATCTTGTTCTTGGTCTACCCCGTGCTCTACATCCTTCTTCTCTTTCCATGTATGCTTTGTATGGTATGGTGTCACAAGCATTCTCTTTAAGTGGGCAAACCATTTCACTTGCTGTCTTTGTATGTAATCCAGAATTGGTTCTGTGCCGACTTGTTCTCTTATGATCTCATTCCTGATCTTATCTCTTATGGTCACTCTTACAGCCCTTCTCAGACATCTCATTTGTCTAATTCTATACCATTGGAAAATCATATTTGTTTCTTTAGCTTCTCCGTCCTAGTTAGTAAAATAGTTATTATCCCCACTGCACATCAGACAAGTCCATAAGCGCTCGGATCCCATTTTTAGAAAATCCCTAAGCATGTGTGTTCTTGTTTGGCTACTTGTATAGTGTTTATGTTTGGCGACACCTCTTTTGACCCGAAGTTCTTGTAGTTTTTTTTTTAGTGTCGCCATTTCAGCATTGTCTCTTGTATCATCTCCTGGTCCTGCCTCCTTGAGAGCACTGGGAATGTTGGCCCAGTCCATTGCTTTTCCTGTACCCACTATTGGCCTGCCAAAAAGGAAACTAATTCCTTTCAGACGAGATTTCCTCTTTCCTGTCATCTACAAGTAATATCCCCAACAGGACTGTCACAACAACCACAACCTCCATCCATGGAAGCTTCTATAAATGCTGAGTTGGCACATGATGCTCAAATACTGGACTCACCCAAGAAATCACTGTATCCTACACTGAAAGTCACACAGTACAATGCTGTAATTTCTCTTTAATAATTTCTGAGATAAACGTTAGTTGCATAATCCTTTACAAGACGTTGAAGAACCAACCACAGCATTTTTGGGCTGCTGTGGTTTTTTTAGGTAAATTTTACATTAAGTAGTTTGCCATTGCCTACTGAACAGTCAGCTGTCTTTACCACAGTTGGAACCACCAAAAGACAAATCATCCGCAGCTGAGATCCAACTTGGCACCCTGGCATTATGAAGCATTATGCAATGCCCAAGCCACAAACACTGTCGACAAATACAACAAATAGATAACATTTATTGATATCCGTATATTTTTTATGTAATCCTTTTTCCTTCTGACAGGTTGTTGAAGGAATCTCTAGGAGGCAACTCTAAAACGGCCATGATCGCAACTATCTCCCCATCAAACCACCACAGTGAGGAGACACTCAGCACCTTGCGATATGCCCAACAGGCCCGATCCATTGTCAACGTGGTTCGCATTAATGAAGACCCGAAAGCTAAAATAATTCGACGTAAGTGCAGTGGCATCACCAGCTTATTATCGGACCTTCAGAAAAGTAAACAGTAATCTTTAAAGCATGCTTCGAGAGGCAGCTAAGAATAATTAATTGATCTTAAGGTGTGCAACTCCTTCCATAAAGAACTGTCTCCTTCTTTCACCTGGAAAAATCTCCAGAATTGGCACCTGGAATAGGGCATGGAGTGAGCTGCAGGTGGCAAAATACGTCACAGCCTGTTGGAGTTGATTGAGGTCGTATGCTTGGAGGTTTGCCTTTGAGCAAAATAGCTTTTTCAAAGCCAAGTTGGTGTCAAATTTTCCTGTGATTTTCAGTGATGAAGTTCATGGCATGAATTATCCAATCATTTGAATTTATAGGTCCTGGGAAATGTATTCCATTTAATGTTTCACACTATTAATGTTTATTGATTATTTCCTTCATATATCTTTGTATATAAAAAAATTTATGAACAAATTTAGATAAACAAATGTTAAACAAATTTATTAGTAACCTGTGTCAAATTTTTTTTTTTTAAAAGAGTTTGTTCCTGGGATTATAAAAGGGTCATGACCAATTTTTTTGTGTTTGTGTGTTCCAGAGGGGATAGGGTTAATGCCTTAAATGTTAGCATAAGCCGCAATTGATGGTGTGTCAAAAATGTGAATTGCTTTAGATGTAGCCACAGGTGTGAATTTGTGTTATTTATCAGAACTGCGAGCAGAAATCGAACATCTGCGAGCTGAACAAGGAGGCCTGATGAACGAGGAAGCACTGGCTGTCAGTATGTGCGAGATTGCTCGGCTCAGGTCGGAGATGGAGGAACTGAGCAAGTCCTGGCAGGAGAGGCTGAGACAAGCTGAGGCCAGGAAGGCCGAGGAGCTACAGATTTTAGAGGTAGTTCCTGGCCTTCACTCATGGGTTAAATCCCTTTCTCTTTTGTGTTAACTTTTACATCCTGCACAGAAATGTTAACCTTATAGTGTTTTCTTTTTTTTCTTCTTCATCTCGTTTTTCTTCACTAAAATTGAATGTGCCTGCCTTTCGTTTACAATTGTAAATCTCTGTCTGTCTGTCTCTCTCTCTGTCTCTGTCTGTCTGTCTGTCTGTCTGTCTGTCTGTCTGTCTGTCTGTCTGTCTGTCTGTCTCCCTTCTGTCCCCCCCCCCCCCCCCCCCCCCCCTCTCTTTCTTTCTTTCTTTCTTTCTTCCTTTTCTTCCTTCTGTGCATATGTATGGTAATTCCTTCTCTATTGTTTACTTTCCATTTTCTCATTGTCATGAACTGAGCTCAGGATGTGTACACCAACATTTTGGGAAGCCTGCAACACAACAGATTGTTGGAAAATGACAGGGGCAATTTTATACAACACCAACATTTTGAGAAAACTACTCCAGCTAATCCAAGAAGTTGAGCTAAAAGCAAAAGAGACTTGGATTTGAAGAAGCTGATTAGAGACAACTAGACAGAAGTGGTTTAAGTAACAGTTTTAATGCAAATGGTTAATATAACGCCAACTCATAGTAGAGGAGCCAGGGGCTTTTGGGGTTGGTTCTGCAACGTCCTGTAAAGGATACGCAACTAACCTAACCATGGTAGAGGATGGCAAGAACAGTATATTATCTTGAATGAATGATGTTCAACCCCATCAGTATAGCACAACAAGCGATCAACATCCGGTGATACAATGTGCCACCACTCGGATGAGAATCCCTCAGGCGAAATTCCCAGAAACACCATTCAACCCTAAGGTTATATTAGGACCCCTCAAAGCTGCCAGGGTCTGGCTTTAAAAATAACATAAAAATAATAATGCAGCATAACATCTTTGAATATTATATAAGTTGAATGAATGGACTAATGAACACATTTTGAGACACACTGACATCTTGTTTCAGCGATCTGGCATCACTTTGAAAGTCAACCATCGGCTGCCCAGTTTGGTCAACCTGAACGAGGACCCCCAGCTGTCAGAAATGTTGCTGTATGTCATCAAGGAAGGGGAGACCAAGGTGGGGCGGGAGATTGATGAGTCCCAGCATGATATCAAGCTAACCGGAGCTCTGATTGCTGATAGTCATTGGTTGGTTGGTTTCTCATATTGTTTGTTATCTACATCAGTGATTCTCAAACTGTGCGCCCCGGGAAGCCGCAACCTCTTCACAGGGGCGCTGCAAAATATTGTAAAAGCTTCATAATTAATTTAACCAAGTCATGAATAGTAATACTTTTACTTAGATTAGGGCGTCGTGGAGAAATTTTAATTGAAAATAGGTACAGCGACCAAGAAAAGTTTAGGAAACACTGATCCACATCAGTGTTCTTCAACACCGGTGGGCTGTGGGTGTAAACAGCTTGGAGAACACTGATCTACATTGTATGTCACTTACTTTGTTTGTTATCATCGATCTAGAGATCATTACAAGTATATCCAAAGCCAGCAGTGCATTTGGTAGACTTCATACAAAAGTCTGGAATAGAGCTGGCGTCAGCCTGCAGACAAAGGTCAAAGTATACAAAGCTGTCATACTTCCTGTACTTCTCTGTGCATGTGAAACATGGACCGTTTACCAGCGTCAGGCTAAGAAGCTGAATTATTTTCACACAGTATACCTCAGAAAGTTGCTGTGGCAAGACAGGTTCCCTGACACTGAGGTCCTTGACAGACCTGGACGGCCCAGTATTGACTTGATTCTAAAACAATCACAACTTTGCTGGGCTGTTCATATAGTCTGCATGCCTGACCATTTAAAAAAAAAAAATAATGGTGAGCTTCAAAAAGGAAAACGCTCTTAAGGTGGACAGAAAAAATGTTTCAAGGACAACCTCAAGACCTCACTGAAAAACTTCTGTATTGATCCTAAAACCTGGAATTTCACGGGATGTGACCGCTCATCCTGGTGCTCCTCTCTTCATCGAGGCCCATGAAGTTGATGTGGCCTCACCTTTCTGTCCACACTGCTCCAGAACTGTCTGTGCTAGAATTGGCCTTATCAGCCACCTGTGCACTCACAAAACCTAAGCCAGTGACCAGTGTATGCAAGGACTGGTCATCATCACCTGTGATGGACAAACAACAACAGTTGTTTCCCTTAGTCAGATTTGGATTTGAGAAGTGTCAAAACAATTGACTGCCACTTAAAAATATCCATCATCAGTCGGGTGCCATCCCCCACACTGAAGGTTCGCTGTAGTTGACATGCTCTATATAATAATATCCACATCACTACAGTTTTCAATTCTTTATTGCTGCTTCTTTTTCCCAGTGAAGCATAGGCCTTCAAGCAGTTGGATCGGATGATCAGTTTTGTCCCCACTAGAATGCTACCTAATAAGGATTTGTCATAACACTGTAACATTTTCTCTCATTCTGTATGGCTTACGAACAGGGCAGATCTCAGATACTGGTTCAATCTGCACAGGAGTGATGATTATGGTACTCTTAATGGTCAACAACATGCCATTGGCACTGCAGAGAAAACTTATGTGATTAAAATTGATTGCTTGTGCAACTGCTGATCTGTTGGTGACTTCTGCTACCATCGATGATGAACTGCATTTCTAATGTCGGACTGTTTGTGTTAGCACTTCGGATGGCTACCGTATGCTTTTAATGTGTGTGTATGCTAGATATGCTGAGACCATCTTTCCACATTCTGTGTTTTTCGTTGGCACAGGAGTAGAGCAACGATGGGGTGACCTGTTTGCTATGAAGCTGAAACTAAGACTACTAGACCTCAGAGAAAAACATTTCACATGAAATCCGCAGCTTACAGTGTTACATCATGCACTCAGCAGAGTAGCCGGGCAACAGAACCTTTGCCAGTCCGTAAATGAGAAATTTGCATTAGCAAAACCTAGCGGTAAAGAAATGAGTTTTAAGTGATTTAGCGGTGAGCCAGCTATCGGCCATTTTGGCTATAGGTCCAGTGTTTCTGTTCTTCAGTACTAGTAGGTGCAGAAGTATAGATATAAAGACAGAGGTAAAAGGAAATAAATATGGATGATTGCCTTATACTCCACAGTGTCATCCACAACAAGAATGGCGTGGTGAAGATAACACCGATCAGTGATGCTCCAACGTACATCAATGGTGACTTGATTACCCAGACAACAACCATCCATCACGTATGTTTTCATCTCATATGTTTCATATTTCCTTGACAAATGAATTATCGTCATCATCATCCTGTTACCAACCACAATGAAGGCAAAGCTGTATGGTACACGACAGTATATGGACTGCACAATAGCTTTCATTAAGACTACCGACCGCCTGATATAGGTTTTCTGACAGAAGGATCGAAGATGAAGATCCTGTTTTACTATTATATGTCACATAGGGCTGGCAATCTTCTATTCCTTCATCTGTTCTGTCCCGTGCAATTACTTTGATATCAAGGATGGAATCTTGTCCAGCACCTTTGACCTCTGTCATCATTTTGGTTTTTTTATTTGGTGTCATCGCTTCCTCAATCACTTTATTTCCCTAGTGCCTGCTTGATGATTCTCTGTTCATCTCTTCTTAGGGTGAGTCCAGGGCTGCGTCATTGTCATTGTCTTAAAACTGTTAAAAATGGTTGCCCAGACATTTCTCTTATTTGTTTTCACCCCTCTTGACCTCATCCAACTGTTTGTGTATATTCTCTCTGTCATGTGTATTCACATTTTTCCTCCAACTAGTGTAAGAACACCAAGTCTGATCATCATCATCATCTAGTAAGTTTTTCAGAAAGTCGCTCTTGACACTTTACCTTTCCTCCCCAAACAGTTTGAAAAATTTCAGAAAATTACCTAATACCTCATTTTATGAGGTTCAGCTTAAATCTTTTGAGTCCCATAAATGCGACATACCTTCATAGGTTCCTACCTAGAAGCCCAATGAACACATGATGCACCAATTTTACGTCTCTCTCTTGACTACCCCTTGGGTCTCTCTGATGCTGGGACTCAAAGAGTTAAGAGCCATACTAGTCAGAGAAAACAAATTTGACTTCTACTGGGTATTGAACTGAACCACTGTCTCGTCAGAAATGTGTATTAGTGACATTGCCATTGCAATTCCATGCTTTATGTGTTCAAACTCTGTGTCATTTTATCAGATCAGCAATGGTTTGTGTCAGTATACACATGCACACAAACACAATAAAATAGCTAGTAATGTTGCAGCACAGTTGAAATGGCTGACCTTGGTGTTATTTCTTGCTTCTTCTGTAGGGGGACAGAGTGATACTTGGAGGGGACCATTACTTTAGGTAAGCTTACTTGTGTGTATGTATTGTTGTTGCTGCACTTGTTAACTGTGGTGTTGATGGGCTGTTGTAGCACTCTTTACTATCACTGTTTATGGATTGTGTCAGCACTGTTTACTGTCAGTGTTGATGGGTTGTTGCAGCTTTTTTACTGTCAGTGTTGATGGGTTGTTTGTTGTTGTTGCTTCACTGTTTACTGCCAGTGTTGATGGGTTGTTGCAGCACTTTTACTGTCAGTGGTGATGTGTTGCTGCTGCTTAACTGTTAACTGTCAGTGTTGATGGGTTGTTTGTTGTTTTTGCTGTTCTGTTTACTATCAATATTGATGGGTTGTTGCAGCACTTTTACTGTCAGTGCAAAATGGGTTGTTTGTTGTTGTTGTTGCTGTATTGTTTACTGTCAAGTGTTGATGGGTTGTTGCTGCACTTTTACTGTCAGTATTGATGTATTCTTGCTGTATTGCTTTTTGTCAGTGTTGAGGGGTTGTTTGTTGTTGTTGCTGTACTGTTTACTGTCACTGTTGATGGGTTGTTGCTGTACTGTTTACTGTCGGTGTTGATGTATTGTTGCTGTACTGTTAACTGTCAGTGTTGATGTGTTGTTGTACTATTTACTGGCAGTGTTGATGTGTTGTTGCTGTACTGTTTACTGTCAGTGTTGATGGGTTGTTGCTGTACCGTTTACTGTCAGTGTTGATGGGTTGTTTGTTGTTGTTGCTGTACTATTTACTGGCAGTGTTGATGGGTTGTTGCTGTACTGTTTACTGTCAGTGTTGATGTGTTGCTGTACTATTTACTGTCAGTGTTGATGGGTTGTTTGTTGTACTATTTACTGGCAGTGTTGATTGGTTGTTGCTGTACTGTTTACTGTCAGTGTTGATGTGTTGTTGTACTATTTACTGGCAGTGTTGATGTGTTGTTGCTGTACTGTTTACTCTCAGTGTTGATGGGTTGTTGCTGTACTGTTTACTGTCAGTGTTGATGGGTTGTTGCTGTACCGTTTACTGTCAGTGTTGATGGGTTGTTTGTTGTTGTTGCTGTACTATTTACTGGCAGTGTTGATGGGTTGTTGCTGTACTGTTTACTGTCAGTGTTGATGTGTTGCTTACTATTTACTGTCGGTGTTGATGGGTTGTTTGTTGTACTATTTACTGGCAGTGTTGATGGGTTGTTGCTGTACTATTTACTGGCAGTGTTGATGGGTTGTTGCTGTACTGTTTACTGTCAGTGTTGATGTGTTGTTGCTGTACTGTTTACCCTCAGTGTTGATGGGTTGTTGCTGTACTGTTTACTGTCAGTGTTGATGGGTTGTTGCTGTACTGTTTACTGGCAGTGTTGATTGGTTGTTGCTGCACTGTTTACTGTCATTGTTGATGGGTTGTTTGTTGTTGTTGCTGTACTATTTACTGGCAGTGTTGATGGGTTGTTGCTGTACTGTTTACTGTCAGTGTTGATGTGTTGCTGTACTATTTACTGTCAGTGTTGATGGTCGTTTGTTGTTGTTGCTGTACTGTTTACTGTCAGTGTTGATGTGTTGTTGTACTATTTACTGGCAGTGTGGATGTGTTGTTGCTGTACTGTTTACTGTCAGTGTTGATGGGTTGTTGCTGTACTGTTTACTGTCAGTGTTGATGGGTTGTTGCTGTACTGTTTACTGGCAGTGTTGATTGGTTGTTGCTGCACTGTTTACTGTCATTGTTGATGGGTTGTTTGTTGTTGTTGCTGTACTATTTACTGCCAGTGTTGATGGGTGTTGCAGTCCTTTTTGCTATCAGCGTTAATAGGCTTATCTTCATTCTCTAGATTCAGCCATCCTGTTGAAGTCCAGAACAAAAATGACGCGCGAGGAAGCTCAGAAATTAAAGATTTTGATTTTGCCAAGCAAGAACTACACAGGGTGCAAGAAGCAAGGTAAATATATTTCGTTACGTTTGAGTGTTTCCTCTTACACACTCCCCCCCCCCCCCCCCAAACACACACAGACACACACACACACACACACACACACACCCACAGAGTTCTCTTTTACCCCCTTACTCCAAATGATTTTGTCATACTCTTTTAAAATATCTCATTACCCACAGTGACATCTCCGTAAAGGTGAGCATATTTTCCATGTATAAGATGCCCCCGTGTATTTGAGGACCCCTATTTTTTAAACCCAGATTTGTGTCACATTCCCTGTATAAATAGACTCACAATTTTAAACTGTAAAAACCTGGGAACCTATGGTCGTATACTCGGAAGTATGTAATAATCTAGAAAACATGCCAGTTTAAGTTAGATGTGTCCGCCGAAAGGCACAAACATCACTTGGATAAATGGTGAAGAAGAAGAAGACATTGATCTCCCTTTATCTCTACTAAAGGCTGCTGAAATCACATGACATCAGTCAAGACTTTGGAACACCTCTGTGTTATGCACCATATCTGCAGACTGAATCCAGAATCTGACTTAACATGCCAAGGATCGTCATGCCTCCCTGCAGATGGGAATTCCGGTACTGGTTTTATACCTCTCACCAAGTTTTACGCTTGGAGAGGGGAAAGGAAGCTCAGCAAAGAAGTCTAGGTGGAGATGAAACTTTGATAGCGGGAGAAGAGGAAAGTTTACTACAGCAGCCAGACTCTGATAGGTACAAGCTGTGCTTTAAAGACTCAGACAAGATGAGTGACAACACACAAGACTTAAAACACATTTTTCATGATTTTAGATTAACACACCATGCCTCAAATTTTTTTCAGAAATATTTTTTTTGTTTTTTGGTTTTGTTTTGTTTACCAGCTGTAAACTCCAGCAGAAAGTCTTGGTTGGTTGTGCATTTCGACTTTAGCCTTTTTGCACATTTGTTTTACTAGCTTATTTGTGTGTATTTGGTACTTGGTTATTCCTTGCTACTCAGGCAGATGCACTCTGACTTTGAAGGAAGCTCCCAATTTGTCGACTTTTATGATATGTTCATTTTGGAGGCAGTGCGTCTATTCCAATTTTCCCCCACAATGGGGCCCCGAAACCCACACAGTGATTTTCAAAAATGACCTTGGCTCCCAGGTCCTAAATAAGTACCAGGTACGGTCCTGGGAAGTAAAGGCGGCCGACATGATGTTGATCACATCACCCACCAAGTGCTGATAGGTCTATAAAATATAGGTCTAGCCCTGTATGCCGAATATGCCTGAAAGTGTGGAAAAGGGTCCTTTACTTACACCATGTCTGGTCTGTCGATTACTTCAGGAAACACACCTGCCATAGGGTAGCTGTCTATACCACCCTTGCATTCAGACTGTCATACATACTGATTCCATTAGCATGCTTAAACAGACAGGATGGGTTTAAAGACAACAGGTGCTATAATCTTTGATATGGTCATCTTCACAGGCCCGAGCTCCAGCATAGAAAAATCATTAATACGACGCAGGTCACGATTTGGCACGCAAGTCACGATTTGGCACGCAAGTCACGATTTGGCACGCAAGTCACGATTTGGCATGCTGGTCACGATTTGGCATGCTGGTCACCAGTTTAAAAGCCCTGGCCTAGAGTTTAGACTGTTTTGCATTGCAATGCTCAGCATTTACCAGGATTCATTTCCTGTTTTAAAAAAAATGGCTGTTCTCGTTGATTTTAGACAGTGATATGAGACTGGGGCCTAGTTAGTGGATAAATTGCAGCCAACCTCCCTTGTGGAGATGGCACAGTTTGTATAAATGTGTGTGTGTGTGTGCTGTACTACTGTATTAATGATGTCTTGTGGTTTCATATTTTGTTTTCCATGATTTCCTCAGGCTGCAGGCTGAACTTGAAGAAGAGCTGGAGAAGACACGCAAGGAACTGTCACAGCAGAAAGATGGCTATGAGAACAAGCTCAAGGACTTGGAGAATATCCTGGTGAGTTGAGAGTATGTTGAGTGAGTCCCCCCCCCCCCCCCCCCCCCCCCCCCCCCCCAGCACCATAGAGAGCCCTTGTCAGCAACCAATGGAAGCAAACAGGGGTCTACTTCAAAACTCCCCCCCCCCCCCCCCCCCCCCCCCCCCCCCCCCGGTTAACCCAGCACCAGAGAGAGCCCTGTCAGCAGACACAATGGAAGCAAAACTAGGGGTCGACTTCAAAAGCGATAGATAGATAGATAGATAGATAGACGGACGGACAGATAGATGGATGGATGGAATAGAAGAGGCCATAAATAACAGCATTTGTGTAGAACATACCAGGGCTGGAACCAGATGTCTCTCTAAAACCTAGTGCTGAAAGACAGAACAGGGCTAAAGACGAAAAAAGAAGACCCGGCAGAACAGTTTGATGATGCATGTAGATTGGTGCAAAAAAAAAAAGGCAACTGGAAAATCTGTTATCTGACAACAATATAGACTAACAAAAAATTTCATAGCTTCACAAACATTCAACATACACTTATCTTATTTTTTTTGTGCTCCAAATTTAACGGAGAACACATTTCAAGAAAACAAATTGTGTTTATTTTGTTTCACATCATCATCATTTGCATGTAGATTGGTGGGAAAAAAAAGCAGCTGAAAAACCTTTTATCTGACGACAAATAGACTAACAAAAAAATTCCATAACTTCACCAACATTCAACATGCATTTATCAAATTTTTTTTTTTTTGGGCACCAAATTAAATGGAGAATACATTGCAAGAAATAGACATCTTTTGTTTTTGTTTTTGGGTGTGACATTATCACCATGTGCTGTGGATATTGCGAAAAATCTACCGAAAAATCTTATATGTGACAACAATACAGACTAATAAAAATGCCATAAACTTCACAACCATTAAATACACAGTTATTATATTTTGTATTTTTCCACCAAGTTAAATGGAGAATACATTGCAAGAAACAGAAATGAATTATTTTTTTGATTGACATCGTCATCATCTGACTGAAGCTATAGTGAAAAATAAAGCATCTGAAAAATCTGTCTGTCAGCAATACTGACTGAATTTCATGACATATAAAACATGAAATTGTATTGTTTTATCAACATATAAAATGATGTGCAATCCAGTATCATTGCAATTAAAAAAGAAAAACAGAAAGAAATATTTACCACTCACTTATCACATTTTACAGCAAAGATGTGTCAGTAGTACGGTACAGTTCATAAGTTAGTTGCGTATCCTTTACAGGACGTTGCAGAACCAAATTCAGCATTTATCGGCTGTTATGGTTTTTCTAGGCAAATTTTACGTTCAGTAGTTTGCCATTGCTTTCAAAAAAGGTCAAAAATTGTCCCCGGCAGGGATCGAACCTGGCACCCCGGCATTAACAAGCGTGTTCGCAATGCCTAAGCCATAGATTTATCTCTTTCTACACACACTGTACTTTCTTCTGTAAATGGGTTACTTCAGGAAAGCTTTGCAAATCACAATGCCAGTCATTAACCATTTAGAGGTATGGCAAATCTTCCTCAGACTCGTCAGATGATGATGGTGATTCTGCATCTAAAGCGGCAGTGATAACTTCGTCATGAGCAGGCATAGACACAATATTTTCAAAATCTACAGGATCTGAATGAAAATTTTCACTAGAACTATCGGTACAAGAAACTGCTGTGCTAGTGTTTGCTACCGAAAGTGTAACTGCCGGTCAAGTCTTAGTCTCAGTCTTAGTCTTAGACTTAGTCTTAGTCTTAACTTTGAAGAAACCCGCAGATGTTTCACTGTCGATGATGTTTTTCCTGGCACTTCAATAGATTTATTGAAACCATAATCATCAGATTGTTCAATATTATCTTGACAAAGAAAATCAGATCAAGAAAATCAGCGCAGCAACAGAAAGATGATAAAAATGACCTCCCTGACCGCTTTGAGAATTTGTTGCCATGACGACAATTTTCGAAAATTGTCATAACTGTTATAAAGCTGTCATAGTTTTATTTTATCCTTTAACTATTGCTATGACTAACTCACACTTGTATCTTTTTATGAAGCTATATTGTTTTATTTTATCCTTCAGTTATTGCCTTGACTAACAATTGTAAATGTTTAGGAAGCTGTCATATTTTTTTTTAATCTTTCAATGATTGCCTTGACTAACATTTGTAACTTTGTGAAGCTGTCTTATTGTTTTCTTTCAATGATTGCCTTACTTGTAACTGTTATAAAGCTGTCATACTGTTTTATCCTACAGTTATTGCCTTGACTAACACTTGTAACTGTTATAAAGCTGTCATACTGTTTCATCCTTCAGTTATTGCCTTGACTAACACTTGTAACTGTTATAAAGCTGTCATACTGTTTCATCCTTCAGTTATTGCCTTGACTAACTAACACTAGTAACTGTTTTAAAGCTGTCATATTGTTTTATCCTTCAGTTATTGCATTGACTAACACTTGTAACTGCTATAAAGCTCTCATATTGTTTTATCCTTCAGTTATTGTCTTGACTAACATTTGTAACTGCTATAAAGCTGTCATATTGTTTTATTCTTCAGTTATTGCATTGACTAACACTTGTAACTGCTATAAAGTTGTCATATCGTTTTATCCTTCAGTTATTCCCTTGACTAACTAACACTTGTAACTGTTATAAAGCTGTCATATTGTTTTATCCTTCAGTTTTTGCCTTGACTCAAATTGAGGGTACCCTCCTGTTGATTGTTTAACATGATTTTATTCTTATATTTTTGACTCACTCAGAATCAAGTAGAGGGGACACATAGAGAAGCACAGACTACAATCACCAGCCTGAAGAAACAAAATATGGTACGTACAGTCAGATTTCTGGTGAAACAAAGTTTGTTCAATACTAGCGGAACATGTGGTACGTGTATTTCACACTAATATATCTTGTTATAGTTATGTTGAGTCTGTAATCATCATCTCTTGACTCTGGTTAATGAGTCAAGGTTGAGGTCCCAACAATACAGTATACAGGTCGCCCCATAACTGTTCCCTGCCTGTGCCAAGGGAAACCACACAAACAAGCTTTTCACTGTCCCATTTGAAAACTACTTTTAAAAAAACTTGTCAGTCCCAGCAAAATTTTGAAGCTTGCACAGGCAAAGTAAAAAAAAAAAGATAAGGGATGCTAGAAAAACAATTAAATGACAATGCCTCTATCACTATCAGCCCACCAATGTCAAGTCAAGGGTGAAGGATATCAATGAAATATGTTAGAATATCTATGAAAAGAATTTGCCTTAATAATCTTTTTGCCCCAAGATGCTGCAGAATCGACATTTTTGGTTGAGCCCAATTTCCACGAAATGTCACTTTTCCAACTAGCTTGTAGTGACTTGTTTAGGAGATGCATAATTAACGCTATTAGCCTGTGCTAATGTTTAGGAAATCTAGATACGATTAGATTAACTAAAATTATATAAGCATATAGGTGGTGTTTCTTTTGAAGCACATGGCTTTTGTTAAGCCAAGTTGGCTTCAAAATTTCATGGGGGTCACTGCATGGGTCGCGGAATACACGTTTTTGTAGGCCCTGCGGAATGTATTCTGTTAAATTAAAAAAAAAAAAAAAAAAAGTAAGTTACAGGACGTTGCAGAAACAACTCCAGCATTATTTTTTGGCTGTTGTGGTTTTTCTAGGCAAATTTACTTTCAGTAGTTTGCCATTGCTTTCTGGATGGTTGGCTTCTCCACTGTCAAAACCAGGGCAATGCTGCAGCTGGGATCGAACCCGGCTCTTCTGCATTACAAAGCACGTTCGCAGTGCCTAAGCCACAGATGACAGCATTCTGTTCAATGCTTCACTTTATTCTTGTTGATTAATTAATTACTCACTCTATATATCTTTATGTGTTAAATTTATTTTAAAATAATAATTTAAAAAAGACAAAATGTTGATAAATAAATTTGTTTAGCTTTTTTTTTTTTTAAACAGAATTTGAACAGAGCAATGGACCATTTTATTTTTTATTTGAGACTAGCTGTACCCGGCCACCTGTTGCTGTGGCATAGTTTGGCTAAATGGAAAAGAAAGAAAATAGAAATCACACGTGTCTAATATGTGTACTGTCGCAATCATTGACTGCGCACATACAGAGATAGTCCATCGATGCGCCCCCCTTCCCAAATCCACCTACTACTCGCTCCCTCATCAAAGGCTTTTGGAAAAGAAAGACAATAGAAATCGCTCGTGTCTTATATATTAATGTCGCAATCATACTCTGCACAGATATAGAGATAGTCTGGTTTGCCACTTTAGAACACGCAACATATAATTGCGTCTTTATATTAGTGGTCGTTTAAATGGTATTATTAGCACAGTTTAAAAAAATGGTTATTTGGTTATCAGATGCTAAAGCTGTTTGTATTTTTTTAAGAGACGGAAGTAAAGCTTACTACTGTACTTGTAAATAACCAAGTAAGTCGTTAAAAAAATGAGAATAGCGGAGGTAGCGTTAGTAAAATATAAACAAATTAAGAAATGAAAACTTTAAAATCATGCGTTAAGCTCTTTAAGTGAACAATTTCTGTCATCACCCCCTCCCCTCCCCTGTACACCGACTACTGCTCTCTGCCTCATCAAAGGATTTGAAAGTCATCAGCTGACGATATTTTTTGTAACTGACGTTGATACCCCTGTCCATCTGGACTAAAATAGGGAGCAGGAATTGTAATGAGTAGTAAATGCGGCTAGTGTAATATTTACCACACTATCCTTCAAGTACCAGTACAACTACTACCAACACAATAACTAAAATAATGTCACTGCTATCTGTTTTACCGTCAGAGTAGGCAGAGAGTCGTGAGCCAGAGGATTTGGCGCCGCAAGGCTAATGCTGTCAGCACAGACTGGTCAGGTTAGGATGTGTAATTTCGCTCCCCGACAGAAAAATGCCATCACATTACCGGCGGTCTCCGGCATGACAACAGCACTATGGTGTAACCGCCCAATCACAACTACTACTACTGCTACTTTGAGTAGGCAAGGCAGTTACTTTGACTTAAAGCTAATTCAGTTACCAGTTTATGCTTCCCCCCCCCCCCCCCCCCCCCAATTCACCTCAATACTCTTTCCTTAATCGAAGTAGGGAGAAAAAAACCAAGTGAAATGCAACGAAAACAGGAAAAATACACCATAATTACGAAATGAACGCTATGATAAACAACACAGCCTAATTCCAACGCAATGTCAGAAGAAATAATTAAATCAAAATAAAAATAACTGGAAATCTATGAAAATTCAGCGTAACCATGCAATCGGAAAGTTTAAAATGAAATCATAAGCATGCGAAATGGTCAAATTTAATTATCAACTGGTTTACCCACATACCTGTATTTTTTTTATACATTATTTATTTCCACATGGCTAGTGCTGTCGCCACGATAGAGCAGGTCTGGGTTTTATTTTGCCCCCAGGTAAAAAAAAAAAAAAAATGAAACGGCCGTATTGGGGATTTGAACCCTAGTCTCCCGTACGGAAACCCAGTGTACTAACCATTTGGCCAGCCAACCACCACTTGTCTGTGCAGACATAGATCCTCCCCCCCTCTCTTCCCCTTTCTTAAATCCACCGACTACTCTCTAACTCATCGAAGGTTGTTTGAAAAGAAAAAAAAATAGAAATCGTGTCTAATATGGTTAACATCGCAATTAGCAATATACAGATAGTCTGGTTTGCTGTACGGGTGGATGTTAAAAATAGAGAGTCCGGTGTCTACTGCGCATTTACTAACGTGGCTATAATTAAATGTCACTAAAAATGGATATATTAGTTTCAAAGATTTTTCCAACAAATGTGGTCACCTATCTCTAACATTGACAGGTAGAATTTCAAACCATGATGGGTAAACATCCGGTATCAAAACAAACATATCCTGAAAGTTTCAGCTAAATCGGTTCAGTAGTTTCCGAGTCCATAGCTCATAAACAAACACACAAACATTGATTTTTATATATATAGATGAGAGGGTTAAATTAGGATTGTTGCTGCTGGACGAAGTTAAAGAAGTAAAAAACAAATTTAAAAAAAACTGCATTCATCTTGGCCTATGCTCAAAAAGTTTAGGGTCCATGATGTGGGGCTTACAGTCCCATAAGACTTTACATGCAACAGACATGGCGTTATGAGATTAATGACCACCTCTCTTAACTATCACCCACCTCATACACCATAGAAACAAACGTCTTTGAAATTAATTTGGTTTAACAGTACTTGTTTGAAGCTGGGACTCCAGGCAGCTTTAAGAAGGTCTGTAGGCTTCTTTGTTGAGATAAACAGTACTCGTTTGAAGCTGGGACTCCATGCAACTGGAAAAAGGTCTGTGGACTTCTTTGTTGAGATAAACAGTACTCGTTTGAAGCTGGGACTCCAGGCAGCTTTAAGAAGGTCTGTAGGCTTCTTTGTTGAGATAAACAGTACTTGTTTGAATTTGGGACTCCATGCAACTGGAAAAAGGTCTGTGGACTTCTTTGTTGAGATAAACACTACTTGTTTGAATTTGGGACTCCATGCAACTGGAAAAAGGTCTGTGGACTTCTTTGTTGAGATAAACAGTACTTGTTTGAAGCTGGGACTCCAGGCAGCTGGAAGAAGGTCTGTAGGCTTTTTTGTTGAGATAAACAGTACTTGTTTGAAGCTGGGACTCCAGGCAGCTTTAAGAAAGTCTGTAGGCTTCTTTGTTAAACAGTACTTGTTTGAATCTGGGGCTACATGCAGCTGCTTTGTTAAGATAAATTTAACAGTCAGCTCATTATTCTTTTTTTCTTTCTTTTTGAGTAGATGTTGGAACAGGAAGTACTTGCTGGTAGAACACGACAAAGGATGGATTCGGTTGTTTCAAAGAAGGTATTTCTTTAATAACTCTTTGTTTTTCCATTTTTTTAAATTCTTGTTTGCACAAAGATGTTCCTTTTGCCATTTACTGTGCAATACTGAGATATTTCACTGTCTCGTTACATCACCCATGCTGTTGATCGTCACTGAGCAGAGTGTCGCCTTGGCGAAGTTGTCACGATGCTTGCTTTGCACTGTAAAGTCATTGGTTTCACTTCTCAGCTTATTTCGTGTGGGGATCCCTGAAGAACATTGCCCCAGCTGTGGAGTGGAGTTTGTGTATTCTGCGAGGCTCTCTGCAAGTGGTGAGTCACTCTGTGGACAAACACTGGGTCATATAGGATTAAACCCAATGCAATGAAGTCAATCCTCTTCACTTTAACTTTGATTGGTCTTGCTTGTCCACAGATACCAGTCTCCTCTTCTTGTGTTTTTGCTTTCTTATTTATTTCTTTAATAGATATTTTTTCTTTCCACTTTATTGTTGTTATCCCCCTCTATCTTACTGTTTCTGCTTCTTTTTGTGTGTGTCCATGTCGTGGTTGACAGATGCTTCTCTTTCTTCTTCTTAATTTTCTTCTCTCGGCCCCTTTGTTATCTTCAGCCCACCGCACAATTCACAATTATAAGGTACCATGTTGATAAGCATAGAGGTGACGTCATGATTCACCATCCTATACTATCTACATAATCACAGATCAGATCCGTGCTCTTGTCCCTCAGCATGTGTGTGGTCAAGCCATCCACATTTATCTCTTTGCTTTCCCCCTGCCCTCTTTTTACCAATCTTGCTGGTTATAACCGAGTTCTCAAGGTTACCTAGCTTTGAAATATGCTTTTCAAAATTGGACGCCAAAAAAAAAATGCAATGGCAGTTTCATTTGTGTCGTCTTTCTTCTTACTTCTTAACATGCTGTGGTCTAATTTTTGTGGTTTTCTTTTCAGTTAGCTTCCCAGTTTGTTCTAAGGGAGCCTTCAGTGTTTAAAAGCTTTAAGACAGATGGGGCTGTATGAGGTTCTTGTATCATTTGTGACTCACCTGTCTTACAATCTCTAGAGGTACTATAGTGAGCTGGAATCCACTGCTGGACAAGTTATGTTCTTGTGGTCAACTTTAAAAAAAAATTTCATTCATGATGCGGTTCTGTTTGGAGCATAATATAGTTTAGAAGGATGGTTTTAAATCTGTGGCTAGTATGATAGCATTTTATTTAGTTAAACAAGGCTATTGTGACAGCATAGATGAAATGCCTTAGAAGAGCTGCAGGAGTTTTAAGGAAATAAAGAATACGAAATCAGATGAATGCTTGGAGTAAAGACAGTCTTACAGGTCATCAAAGAACAACAAATGAAGTGGTTTGGACACCTAACAAGAATGCCCTGGTACTATCTGCTACAGCGACCTACACTAAAACGTTACAACGGGTATAGATCGAGTGGAAGACCTTGAAAAATATGGAGTGAAGGCATTAAGAACAACCTTACAGAAATGAACATCAGTCCTAATAGTGCTCTTGACAGAGCTCATTAACAAATGTTACAACTCCCCCTGACACTTTCCTGAGAGTCTGCACAGGTGAAAGCAGAAGTTTGTGCAAGCTTTTCTTGTTGCTATTGTATGTCTGCGTGTTGCCCATAAAGGCTTGCAATGTGAACACGTGTCAAAGTAATGGAGGAATACTGATTCCTGAGTATATAATGTAAGAGACGTTTGCTCTGATTCAGTTTGTTTTGTTTTGAAGAATTCTGAGATTTTTAGAACTATACTGGATAAATCTAGAAAAGTGAGTCCGTGGTACTGGTGTGAGAGCTTCACACATTATGTCAGTTTTTATATTTTTGTGGATGTATTTTTCCTGATATTGTTTTTTGTTTTCTTGTAAAACTTATGGTTCTCTTTGCCCTGCTTGTTATTTGTGTGTTCATATTTTGAGGCAGTCTACCCAGCGTATAATAATTTCTATTACAAACGAGGGGAAGTCAATATTTGATCAAAAATGGTTATGAGATGGCAGGAAAATATATTTGGTGGTTTCTAAAGGTGTCATTAGGTGACAGCAACATCAGACTTTATGTCTCTGTTGGTTAGGTGGCACTAGGTGTTGCATGCGCATTTGCAACACAAAAAGAAAATAGCGACTGTACTTACAGAGTGTACCCTCAAAGTATAACATGCTGTTGTGTGTTTTTGTGTATGGTTAGAGGGGAGGGCAAAAAGGCTGTCTGCAAAGTACATTCATAATGAAATACTTTCTGTTTATGCTGATAAATGTTTATCCCGTAAAATTCTATCGATGCTTCTTGATGCAATTAGAAAGAAAGAAAAAACACTTAGTCCTGCTGACTAGAGGAGTGCTGCTCCTTCATGACAATGTCAGACCACATACGGCTCGGTTAACTCAGGAGAAAATTAATCATCTAGGGTGGGAACTTCTGCAACATCCGCCTTACAGCCCCGACTTAGCCCCTAGCAATTTTCACCTTTTTTGATCCACTGAAAACCCACCTTGGTGGGAGATATTTCGCCCAAAAAAAAAAAAAAAAAAAAAACAGAGCACGCAGTTCTATGTAGCAGATTTAAGGACTGGTAAAATATGGCACAGGTGCATCAGTGTTGGTGAAAATTATGTTGAAAATAAAGGGACAGCAAATGTGTTTAAAAAAATGGTTTTCAAGTTATCTTTAAATAAAAAAAAAAAAATTTGTGACTTTTATTGACTTTCCCTTGTACATTATAGACATAACGCGTGTAGTGGATTATTTATGATAAATATCTTTTAGAAATAGCCAAGCACTCATTGATAAGCACTGTCTGTATTTACAACAGATTCTAGACGAGGCCATCGCCATCAAGTCTAAAATTGTGCAGCTTCTGGAAGTGGAAACCAAAAACACAGCAGAAAGGTTGGACAAGCTTCGCAAGAAGAGGCTCGACCTCCTGACCCCAGCAAAGGCTGCCAGCACCAGTGAAGTTGCTTCAGTGTATTCCATGAGTCCAGGGTCACGTCGAGACTTGTACAAGATCGCTCTCTTGTTGAGGGAGGCCAACAAGATAAAGTCCTGATATACTAATGTGAATTATATAGATACAGTCCTAATATACTAATGTGAATTATATAGATACAGTCCTGATATACTAATGTGAATTATATAGATACTGTCCTGATATACTAATGTTAATTATATAGATACAGTCCTGATATACTAATGTTAATTATATAGATACAGTCCTGATATACTAATGTGAATTATATAGATACAGTCCTGATATACTAATGTGAATTATATACAGTCCTGATATACTAATGTGATTTATATAGATACTGTCCTGATATACTAATGTGATTTATATAGATACAGTCCTGATATACTAATGTGAATTATATAGATACAGTCCTGATATACTAATGTGATTTATATAGATACAGTCCTGATATACTAATGTGATTTATATAGATACAGTCCTGATATACTAATGTGATTTATATAGAGACAGTCCTGATATACTAATGTGATTTATATAGATACAGTCCTGATATACTAATGTGATTTATATAGATACAGTCCTGATATACTAATGTTAATTATATAGATACAGTCCTGATATACTAATGTTAATTATATAGATACAGTCCTGATATACTAATGTGAATTATATAGATACAGTCCTGATATACTAATGTGAATTATATACAGTCCTGATATACTAATGTGATTTATATAGATACAGTCCTGATATACTAATGTGATTTATATAGATACAGTCCTGATATACTAATGTGAATTATATAGATACAGTCCTGATATACTAATGTGATTTATATAGATACAGTCCTGATATACTAATGTGATTTATATAGATACGGTCCTGATATACTAATGTGATTTATATAGATACAGTCCTGATATACTAATGTGATTTATATAGATACGGTCCTGATATACTAATGTGAATCATGAACAGTCTACTGTGATTTTTATTCTTTTGCCCTTTATTCCCACTGGAGCATAGGCGCTCAGCCAACTCAAATCGGGTCATTCTATTTTGTTGTTGTTGTTGCTGTCACATGCGACACCCCATGTCCTCCCCATCTTTTTAATATCACTCCCTAGTTCCCTTCCTTGGAATTTTTGGGTCTGTCTTTATTTGTATGGCTTGTTCATGAAGAAATGTGCAATCACCGCTTACATGTTCCATTGCAAAAGAAAACATGCATTATTTTACTATTTATCATTCCAGTACGCCACTAAATTTGTGTCTCATCTAGCCTGTAAAGCTCGCTGCATGATTATGCCACTCATGCAGAAACTATCATGTGAGAGCCACCAACTACTAATACTACAATGCCAGCTGTGCACGTATATTCTCAGCAGTTAAGAGATGGGAAGGATCACATTGCATGATACCCTCCCCAGTGTAATCGCTACCTGCTAACTCTGAATTTTCTCTAAACTGCTTAAAGATGCAAACTAATCATGAATCGCCACTGAAAAAACCTAAAGAAAAAAATTTAGTTTGACACTTTGGCGAGTAAGAACTCTGTATCAGATGTAATTACCAGTTCATATTGTAAATTCTGGCCGACAAGTCAACCTGAAGATGTTTTTATCTCAAAATTCTGAGTCTGGCCTACACCTATCTCTAACAAATTTTATAAAATAAAAAGAAAAGTAAAAGTCCATTTTCTGAGCCTTTAGGCATATAGGGCTAGACCTATATTTTTATAGACCAATCGGCACAAGATGGGTGATGTGGTCAGCATCACGACAGTGGCCTTTACTTCCCCAGATTGCACCCCAGCACCCACTCAAGGCTGGGTTGACCTGGGAGTCAAGGTCATTTTTGGGAAAAGGCCGGCTCCTCCAGGAAGCAAACTCACGACCTTCCGATCCGCACGTGAACGTCTAGCCGCTAGGCCATGGTGACTGACAAATTTTATACCTGCCATATAAGTCTACCCCTTTTTCAGAAAGATATTTTAAGGCTAGAAAACTTTATTGTTTTTGTGAGAGGTAATAAGCAGGCTGAAATATTAGCTGTTGCTGCTCCTCTGGGCAGTGAGCTACTTTACGATAAAGCAAAAGTGGTGAAAGGTCTCTGGGATCAAATGGACAGTGCAGTAGAACAGACAGGGAATCCATTACACTGAAAGATGGGGGGTGAA
The DNA here is from genome assembly GCA_905116865.2 of Candidula unifasciata. Lineage (NCBI taxonomy): Eukaryota > Metazoa > Mollusca > Gastropoda > Stylommatophora > Geomitridae > Candidula > Candidula unifasciata. Next base: position 225,053 of record CAJHNH020003813.1, read on the forward strand.
TAAAGGTTCTGGAGATATTTGACACTGAGGGGAAACATAGAGGTGGCCTTTTCATCAGGTTGCAACTGGTTCAATTAGCATGTTTGACTTTATTGGCTACTGAAGAAGGGGATGGAGTGCATGTGGGAATGTCCGGAGTGCAGTGATATGTTCTTGATTCATTCTTTCATATTGGGCAGTTTAGAAGGCAATGTGCTGTGAGAAGAAGATTTCCGTGATAAAGAACATTGTCAACATGATGTATATTTCTCGTTAGGTTTGAGGTTTTTAAGAACGGATCAACATCATGCCACACGGGTGTAACCCATAAGTGCTCCATTCTTCTTCTAACTCCAGTCTGAGTCTGAAGAAGCACAGCACAGTACACAGGCTATGTAGCACCAGCGAGGATCCTAAAATACTTTGGGTAGATTTGTAACTCAAAATTTTTATTTCTGACTGCCAAAGGATTTTTTACGTGCGCAACAATGCACACGGGTGTCCGATCTCACTACCCAGAAACCAGGGGGAATTACTAGAAGTCCAAGTCCACGTGAAAAAATCCTAGCCCTTGCCGGGGAGTGAACCTGGAACCTCTAGCACTCGAGGCGGACACCATGCCTCGAGACCATGCAGCCCCCCTACATTTTTCGCTAATGAAAGACATGTTTATGCAAGGTGTGCCTGCTTGATGATCCTCAGATATTTAGCCGAGAAGATGTACTGGAGGCAGGAGGGGTGATACCTTCAGCACACAGATCCGGGTCACCAACAACAAACACAGGATGTACACTCTGTGGTCGGTGGCCAGGTTTGAGGAGAAGTTGGCACAGATGAGGGACTTGTACCAGGTGACAGAAGCATTTTTTAATTCCTTAATCCTTTTGTGGTTTTATTTATAATCTGTTTTGGACCAGTTGAGGCACTTGTCCCAGGTGACAGAAGCATTTTTTACTCTTTAATCCTTTTGTCTTTTTTATTCCATAATCTTTTTTTGCACGAATTAGGACTTGTACCAGGCAACATAATCATTGTTATTCCATAAACCTGTATATTTCAGTCTTTTTTTTTTTTATTCCTTGAAATTTTTGGGCACAAATGAGGGCCATGTACCAGGGGACAGAAGCACTTCATTGCATAATCCTTATGTCTTTATTGTATAATCCTTTCTTGACACAGATGAGGGACTTGGACCAGGTGACAGAAGCAATTGTATTCCTTAATTCTTTTGTTTTCCTATTATTAGACTACTTATCTATCCGCCAAGCATGTATACAATATATGGATCAACCAATACATGATGTGGTAGGTAGGAGCAGTTAAAGCACTTCTTATTCTTTTTGCTCGTCCTCCTTCTTCCTTCTTCTTCTTCTTCTTCTTCTTCTTCTTCTTCTTCTTCTTCTTCTTCTTCTTCTTCTTCTTCTTCTTCTTCTTCTTCTTCTTCTTCTTCTTCTTCTTCTTCTTCTTCTTCTTCGTGTTCACAGACTGTAAACTCTGGTTGTTTGTCCTCCTCTAGACTTTGACCTTGTTCTAGAACTTGAGTTTTGCTTGCACATCCTTTTTACATATCTGGCTTGCTTCAGTGCAGACTGTTGGTTCCTTATATCTCAGGCAGATGCACTCCAGCTTCAGTGGAAACACCTACAGTTCCAGGGCACAAATGAGGGGGGGGGGGAAGACGATGTGTAGATGATGGTCATGCATACTTACTTAGTCGCTCCTCTTCTACCTTGGGGTGTAGAGGTTTGCCAGAGAGATCGCCAGACGTCTCTATCAGCAGTTTTCTTTCTGGCTTTGTTCCATTCCAGTCCTCTGTCAGTCAGGGACTGTCGGATGTTGTCTTCCCAGCGCACCCTGGGTCGTCCCGGAGGTCTGGTTCCCTGGTTCTTAGCCTCCCATGCTTGCCATGGTGGCCGATTTTCTCCCATTCTGCACACATGTCCAAACCATCGTAACTGTGACTGATCCACTCGGGTTAGTAAGGGCTGGGTATCAAGATCTTGACGTATTGTCTGATTGCGGACTTTGTCCCTTGTCACTTGGACCACCTTTCTCAGGTATCTCATTTCCGAGGCCTGCAGCTGGCTTCTGTGAGCTGTTGGTCATGCATACACACATTTCAATGTGTATACATGTAGGAAATATGTCCCCACATAATGGCAGTAACATAATTATGTATGGTGGTTTGTTTGTAGAACGGCAGTGACATTTCTGTCGATGATGACGAAGTATTCAATGATGCCGATGATGTGTGGGAGAGAGAAGCTTCAGTGTCATCTCCGGCTTATGGACAAATCAAGTGAGTGGGCAGTACATCAACATATAGATGTGTTTATATCAGCATTATCAAAATTATAATTATCATCACTAACATCATCATAATTTTATAATCATCATAATTATCATTAGCAACAGCATCATAATTGTTATCATCATCATAATTGTCATCAGCAGCATCAAAATTATCATCATCTAATTGTCATCATCAGCACAATAATAATTATCTTTAGCACATTCATAATTATCTAAAGCATCACCATAATCATCAGCATCCTCATAATTATCAGCACAATCATAATTATCATCAACAGCACAATCATAATTATCATCATCAACACAATCTGAAATATCTTCAGCACACTCATTTTTATCATCATCAGGATTATCAGCACCATCATAATTATCCTCAGCGGCGCCATCATAATTATCACCAGCACTGGGACCCTGTAACTCTCTCAGAGACAGCAGAATGTCTGTGCTGATGTCATGACAAAAGGTTGTCGAGAGACTTCTCCTGCCCTTTTCCTATCTCTGTTTCCATAAATCTTTTCAGTTGTCACCAGAAGAGACCTAGAAATGGTAATTATAGTATGGGAGCCCCCGTGATGTAGTGGTCAGATGCTCAACTGCAGATCTGAAGGTCATGGGTTCAAATCCAAACAGAGCAGGACTTTTTTCCTTAAAAATGACTTTGGCTGCCAGGTCGACTCAGCCTTAAATGGGTACCAGGTAAAGCCCTTGGGAAGTAAAGGTGGTCAGCCTGATGTTGACTGCATCACCCACCAAGTGCCAGTTGGTCTGTAAAATATAGGTCTAGCCCTATATGACTGTCGGCTCTGTGGCTAAGTCGATGCGAATGCTTCGTAATGCCGGGATGCCGGGTTTGATCCCAGCTGCGGGCCATGCGACTTGCGTTGGTTTCGACAGTGGTATCAAAAAAGTTGACCGTCCAGAAAGCAGTGGCAAATTACTGGACGTAAATTTGCCTATAAAAACCACACAACAGCCAGGGGCTGTTGGGGTTGGTTCTGCAATGTCCTGTAAAGGATACGCAACTAACCTAACCTATATGACCAGAAGGCGGGCGAAAAGGTCTTAGAATATGTAGATGTGATTGCGTTAACACATATGCATGATTACATTAAGATATAATGTAACGAAGAATAGCACTCAGTAATCACAGATGAGTTAAAAACACATTACAGCAGGACATTCCCATAAGTGCTCCATCCCCATCTGCAGCAGCCAGCGCAGAATTCCAGTTCTAATAGTACCAGTAGCAGTTTTATTGTATGTCCTTCTTGCCTGTCTTGTGAATGTAGAGTACTTGTATCACCTTGCTGCCCCATTCTCTTCAAACCATGATGACCTAATTCCACTTCCACACTGTTCAGTCACTCCCAGAGGACCTTGACCACATCTGGCTTGTTTTGTATCATGTTTACTACCAGGTGGAGCATAACCAACCAGTTCAATAATGACTGCTCCCTGTGTGGGTTTCGGGGTCCCATTGTGGGGGAAAAAAGAATAGACCCACTGCTTGTCGATGTGGGTCCTGGGGCCCCATTGTGGGAAAAACATGAATAGACCCACTGCCTGCCCAAAAGCATGTCATAAGAGTCGACTGATTGGGAGCTTCCTTTTGAAGTGGGAGTACATCTGCCTGAGAGGCAAGGAACCAGCAGTCTGCATGCTTATGAGTCAGACCTGTGAAACGACTGTGCGTGCAACACTCAGTTTTTGGAACAGGACTAGAGTCCAGGAGTAGATGAACAACCAGAACTTTCTGCCGGAGTTTACAACGGGAAGAAGAAGAAAAAAAAATAAAGACTGCATGAATCAAAATAAGTCAGTGAATCAAAATAATTCAGCTGTTGTATTACTGTACCCACACAGAAGCTGGAAAGGCACTCCCACAACAGCTATCTTGGCTAGAACATCCAGCGTCAGTCTCAGGAAAGGTGAGAGTTACGGTTCTTTTTCACGATATATTTGTATTTATTATCAAGCATACATTGTTTATGGTAAAATCAGATCAGTGACCATTTGTGTTATATGAAAAGTAAGTAGCAAAGTATGTTTGTTAGATTAAATATATCTAGGCGTCCCCATGTGGGATGCAATTTTTCATTTTCTGAAGCCCCACCCTGGCTTTTGCAGAGGGCCCTAAATATAGCTGGGCCATATATATATGGCCTAATGGCTGAAAGGGGTTTCTGTTACCTCTCCGCGGTTGATCCTCATCACCATGGGGGCACTTTGAGTCACCGGGTATTTATCGCTTGTGTGATGTCCTGGTGGGGTACAACAAGAGAGAGAGAGAGAGATAGAAAGTATGTTTGTGAGGGTGTGTTCATGAAAGGGATAGAGAGAGTCAAGAATGTGTGTAAGGATGAATGTTTATGTGAATGTCATATGGAGCCTGGATGTTTTTAAGTGTAGGTTTATTATTCTTTTTCATCATCTCTCTTTTCATGTGCTTTGTTTGTTTGTTTGCTGATGAAGGTGTTTTAGCTGCAGTTACCTGTGATTATGTTCTTGTAAAGCTGACCTTTTTTTACTTTCCATTTGTGTTGATTTATTTGTCCATATTGAGTTGTACACAAGATAGATGTTTTGTTGAAATGAATTAGCGTAGTACTTCAAATGTACTGTTTACACAGATAAAACAATTTTTTGTATAAATGAGGCTCTTTTAGATCGAGTCGTTATCAGGATTACACCCCTAAGATAATAAGGTTGTATATAGTTTTCTTCAGATCTTCTAAGTTTTCTTCTTCTTCTACTTCTTCTTCTTCTGTCTTCTTTTGTTATCACACTATTACCAGATTGTAGCCCAGTGTCATTGCTTTCTGTATTTCTCTTGTGTTTCTCGGGTGACTTGTGTGATGGTTTTGTTCAGATTTCTGTGTGATTTAACTACGTCGTTTATCCATTTCTTCCTTGGTCTGCCTCTCCCCCTACACCAGAAGTTCTGTTGTAGAAGATCACATATACAGTTTGATCTGGCTACATTCTTACTAGATGGCCAAACCCTGTCATTCTGTGTCTTTCATTGTAAACTCCGGCGGAAAGTTCTGGTTGTTCATCCATCTCTGGACTTTGATCTTGTTCCAGAACCAGAGTGTTGCGTGTACATTTGTTTTGCAGACCTGACTTATTTGAATGCAAACTGTTTGTTCTTTACCACTCCGACTTTGAAGGAAGCCTTCAGTTAGTCTTATCTTGCCACATGCTTGTTGGGGAGGCAGTGCGTCTATTCTAGTTTTTCCCGACAATGGAGTCCTGGAACCCACGCGGGGTTTCAATGTAGTTCACATAGGATCTTCTCCCAACCTTCTCTCTAATGCTGGCATTTATGACCCTGTCCCTTGTGTTGTTGAGGACCTTTTGCAGGCAGTTATATTCTGTGATCTGTTCATTGTCTGTGTTTGGCACTGACAGCACAAGGTGGGGATGAAGATGCTGGTATTCATTTGTGTTGCTGATAGAGAGGCATTCTGGTGCCTGAACAGTAGGGCTTATTGATAAGTGACAACATTTGCCTTTATCTCTCTGTTGGGTCCACTATCTCCTTTAAATATGCTTCCTAGAGATTTGAACTCTACGGAGTCTTCCTGTGGACTTTATTTGAGTCATCATTATCCTGCATTAAGCATTACCATGTGTGTGTTTACATTATGGTTTGATTATTTGTACACTCAGGTTCTGGTGAATTCAGCCCTAGATGTAGCCAGGAGGTGGATGTGTCTATGGTGAAAGCTTGCAAGGGTCTTCTGTCCAGTGTTGGGAACAGTCTCTCTGGTAAGTGCCCTGCATCTTGGAACAGTCTCTGAGGTACTGTCCATTGTTGGGGACAGTCTCTCAGGTAAATGCTGTCCATTGTTGGGGACAGTCTCTCATGTAAATGCTATCCAGTGTTGGGGACATTCTTTCAGTTAAGTGCTATCTAATGTTGGGTAAATTCTCTCAGGTAAATGCTATCCAATATTGGGGACAGTCTCTCAGGTAAATGCTATCCAATATTGGGTACTGTCTATCAGGTAAATGCTATCCAATGTTGTGGACAGCCTCTCAATTAAGTGCTATCCAATGTTGAGGACAGTCTCTCAGGTAAGTGATATCCAATGTTGGGGACAGTCTCTCAGGTAAGTGATATCCAATGTTGGGGACAGTCTCTCAGGTAAGTGATATCCAATGTTGGGGACAGTCTCTCAGGTAAGTGATTTCCAATGTTGGGGACAGTCTCTCAGGTAAATGATATCCAATGTTGAGGACAGTCTCTCAGGTAAGTGATATCCAATGTTGAGGACAGTCTCTCAGGTAAGTGATATCCAATGTTGAGGACAGTCTCTCAGGTAAGTGATATCTAATATTGGGGACAGTCTCTCAGGTAAGTGATATCCAATGTTGGGGACAGTCTCTCAGGTAAGTGATATCCAATGTTGGGGACAGTCTCTCAGGTAAGTGATATCCAATGTTGAAGACAGACTCAGGTAAATGCTATCCAATGTTGGGGACAGTCTTTCAGTTAAGTGCTATCAAATGTTGGGGACAATCTCTCAGTTAAGTGCTATCCAATATTGGGGACAGTCTCTCAGGTAAGTGATATCCAATGTTGAGGACAGTCTCTCAGGTAAGTGATATCCAATGTTGGGGACAGTCTCTCAGGTAAGTGATATCCAATGTTGGGGACAGTCTCTCAGGTAAGTGATATCCAATGTTGAGGACAGTCTCTCAGGTAAATGCTGTCCACTTTTGGGGACAGTCTTTCAGGTAAATTCTGTCCAATGTTGAGGACAGTCTCTCAGGTAAGTGCTATCCAATGTTTAGGACAGTCTCTAAGGTAAGTGCTGTCCAATGTTGAGGACAGTCTCTAAGGTAAGTGCTGTCCAATGTTGGGGACAATCTCTAAGGTAAGTGCTGTCCAATGTTGGGGACAATCTCTAAGGTAAGTGCTGTCCAATGTTGGGGACAATCTCTAAGGTAAGTGCTGTACAATGTTATCAGGTGGGCGTTCTCTGTGTCATGATGATATCTTGTCCATGTGACTTCTTCATCTTCTTTCCTCTACTCCTCGAATGCCTCACAATGTCAGAGCAGGAAAATCTCTTTGGAATGGGCCCTTCCGTTTACTTTATAAATAGCACTTTTCAGTCTTTGACATTTCTGCAGTCCATCTTCTTTGTGGTCGACCTCTGGCTTTGCTGCTTTTGTATCTCTATAACATTGCCCTCTCTCTCTCTGATGCCCTGTGTGGCTACATGCCAAACCATTTGGTCCATTGTCTACCGATATAGTTCAGTGCTGGTGTGTGTGCAAGTGATGTAAGTACACTACCACTAACATATACGGTTAATCATGGCAGAAAGTTTCCCATTGATAACTCCATATAAAGCATGAATTCTTTAGCTCCACCACAACTGCCGGGGATTTCTGAAACACCTCCACAGCTAAATGACAAAGTCTGAAGCTGAATCCATGACTTTCACTGTATGAGGCAAACCATGTCACCACCAAGATTCTTAGATCTACCATTCTAGTTGTTGGTGTTGTCTTGTTACTGTCCTTTTTCCTTTTCTCCTTCTACTGCCTTCTTGTTGTTCTTATTCTTCTTTTATTATTTCTTTTTCTATCTGCTGCTCTTGTTCTACTTCTTCTTCTTCTTGTGCATCTACAGCTGTTGTTGTTGTTCTTCTTCTTCTCTAAGGTTTCTTGTTGTTCTGTTATTCTTCTTTTCCCTCTTCTGTTTCTTGTTGTTGTTGCTATTCTTCTGTTTCTTGTTGTTCTTTTTCATCTGCTGTTTCTTGTTGCTCTCCTTGTTTGGTCCTATACTGTTTCTTGTTGTTGTTGTTGTTCTGTTTCTTGTTCTTTTTCCTCGACTGTTTCTTGTTGTTGTTCTTCTGTTTCTTGTTCTTTTCCTCTACTGTTTTTTAATTATTTGTGTTGTTCTGTTCTTCTTCTTCCTCTACTGTTTCTTGTTGTTTTTCTTCTTCTGCTTCTTCTTCAGCAAAACAAGCCCTGGAGGTGAATGTTTTGCCATGAGTTTGATATTGAATGTGTTGAGTGTTAGATGAGACTTGTTGTTGCTCTGCCTACAGCACTGCATCTGGAGGAGTCCATGGTGGACAAAGTGCTACACGTGTGCCAGAGAATCTACAGCAACAGCACCAGTATCTCCAACAGGGATCACACGAGGAGCTCCAGCCATGGTAGGGATAACTATCTTCTATTTGTTTTTCTCAGAGCAATGGTCTTACTGTGCAGTCAGTGTGTATGTATGTAGAGGTGAGGGTTTGTATTTTTATCTTGGAGCAGAATGTTTATATGTGCGTTTATGTGTGTGTGGGCGTGTTTATATAAATGAGTGTGTATGTAGGTTTGTATGTGTAAGTATGAGCAAGCGTGTATATTTGTATTTATATTTGAATGTATGTATTTGCCATCCATGCTTTTGTAGTTTTCACCTCACACTCATACTATGCATTGTGCTCTATGAACATAATATGCTCTGTAGATAAAAAACACAGTTCATAAGTGTGAAAGTTGAGTGTCTGGAAGGGCCGAATATAAGACGGGCCTGTGTGCCCAATTTGTGACCCTTTAAAAGAGTAAAGTTTTATTTGTTCGTTCAGTTCGGTTTACATCACCACATTTTGTGCCAGCCATTCCTGTCAGTGTGGGCAGCACGACTTTCCTCATCTCACATTACCTTCATGTCCCTAACCCTTATCAGTTCTCGTTGTGCCTAGTGGCACATGAGGCTTCAGAGAGGACTTTCCATGCTTTCCTGTCCTGTGCAATCTTCAGTGCAGTTTTCCATGTCAAAGATGCCGCACTCAGGTCACTTTCCATCTTTCTTCTCCATGTTGTTTTTGGGCGGCCCTGTTTTCTCTTTCCCTCTAGTGTCCATGTGAGAACTGTTTTGGCAGGTATATCAGGATTCATTCTCGTAACGTGGCCAAGCCATTTCCATCTTCTCTTGGTTATCATATTGTCTAAAGTTTCTTGGTTTGTGACTTGAAGTAGTTTAGTGTTTGAGATTGTATCTGGCCAGAACATTTTGATAATTCTACGTAGATATGGGTTAGACACTCGGGTTAGCCAAATCTCAGTGAATCTGGAGTGTTCACTTGTCCGTCACGATATCCTATTCGGAAACTCCCGTGGGCTGTTGAATGCATAGTCACTAAGCTGTCATTAAAGTGCCAGTCTGTCTTTCCCTATCATCACCTACAGTCGTCCCATGGCCACAAAGGCCATTGACATCTCTCTCTGCCTCTCCTTCCCTTCCTCACCCTCTGTCTCCTTTCCTCTATCTCTCTTTCTCTTTCTTTCCTCCTCCTCTCTCCCTCACATTAACCCAAACTAGCTCTGTCACTGAGTCTCACCAAGTATTTTTTGGTTTTTTCAGCCACTAGTAACAACACCTTGTCCCAGCCAATATTAAATCTCGCTGCAGATGTCCACTTGCTGGCCTCTCTGACAACCTTGTGGTCAAGCATCTGCGATGGACTCCAGTCAGAGTTCCTCCGTGAGCTTCTGTCCAAGTGCACAGATCAGGTCAAGACTATTGCCCACCAAGCGACCTCACTGTTCCAGGTATGCTATGCTCAACTCTGGAACACCAGTACAGTAAAACCTTTTTAAAATGAATTCTAAGGGACCGAAAAATCAGGTTCATGTTCCGAGTAGAAATTAAGTAAAGGCAATTGCATTAATAAGTTTTTTTTTTTTAAAAACAAGTGGCCGAAGACAAAATTGTTCTGTATTCTATTTCTTGACATAGTCTCCCTGCCTTGCAGCACATGTAGTTGCACATGTAGTCTTCCGATCCACAAGATTGCGGATACCTGCCAGGTAGAAGCTTTTGGGTGTGGCCAGTAACCAAATTTGCACCACCGACATATCTCATCGTCATCTGCAAATCTCTGACCTTGCAAATTTTGTTTCAACGGGCCAAACAAATGAAAGTCTGATAGTGCCAAGTGTGTGCTGTATGCTGGATGTTTGAATACTTCAAACTGCAGAGTCTGTAGTGTATCCACTGTCTGCGCAGCTGTGTGGTGGCCGGCGTCATGCAAAAATGACACTTCTATTGAGAAAAGACCCCGGCACATGTTAACACCAGATTAATTGAGAATCAGAACATAAGATTGTTTGGTCACCTCGTCAGTATACATGCACAGCAACTACCAACACAGGTGATACTCATGAAAAGTATCTGATGTAAAAGTAAGAGGTTGTCCTAGGAGAAGGTGGATGCATCGCTGTTTTATTTTTTTGCTTTTACCAGATGTAAACTTCAGCCAAAGGTTCTGCTTGTTTCTCCTCTTCTGGACTTTAGTCTTGTTCCAGAAACTGAGTTTTGTGTGCCAGTCTTTTTTATTACAGATCTGGCTTTTTTTGTATGCAGACTGTTGGTTTCTCACCTCTCAGGCCAATGCACTCTGACTTTGAAAGAAACACCCCCATATTAATCGACTTTTGTGACATGCTTGTTAGGGGGACAAGGGGTCTGCTCTCTTTTTCCCCACAGTGGGGCCCCAGAACCAACAATTGGGCCCTGGAACCCACAAGGGGAGGTGGATTGATGACACGTCTACATTAACACGGAACGACGGTAGCCATTGATGCCCATTAAGCAATAGATCCCTAACTGTTCCTCCTTCTGACACTTGACTGCAAAAGTGAAAACATGATGATGATGATAGACTTGTATGTGTGTTATGTTACAGGGCTGTGAAGGTCAGCTAGGCAGCCTGATCTCAGAGAGTGTGGACAAACTGACCAGTGCCCTTCTGTCTCTGTGTCAGACTTGTGGACAGCTGTCCCTAGCCACGGACATGAGTGTGCTCCGACTGGAACAGTCATCTATGGGCAGCAGCAGTCAGGTCAGAGCCTGTCCCATTTTCTCTTCCTTTATGTCTCTTTCCTTTCTGCACCCTTTTCTCTCTCTCTCTCTCCCCTTTCTAACTAAGTCTTGCGGTCACTTTAATCTTTCCTTTTCAAAATTTCCTCTTTCTGCATCATTTGTTTTTCAGTCATTTTTTTTTTTAAAAGCTTTTTCCCCCATCTGCCCAGGGCTTTTTCCCTAACTCTAACCTCTGTTTTTTGTTTCCCTTTTGCAGTGTATCATTTATAATCATTTTTTTTTCTTCTTTCACATCTGTCTTTCTTATTTTATTATGTCCTCTTCTAGTGGCTCTAGTAAGAAATGCTTTTTAATAGTAAACTTTAAATTTGTATTTATGTATAGGGCATATGGCTTAGGCGTTGCGAACACGCTTCGTAATGTCGGGGTGCCGGGTTCGATCCCTGCTGTGGACGGTTTGTCCTGCGATGGTTTCGACGGTGGTACCGAGAGCCGGCCGCCCAGAAAGCAATGGCAAACTACTGGACGTACATTTGCCTAGAAAAACTGCAACAGCCAGAAAGTGCTGGGTTTGGTTCTGCAACGCCCGGGAAAGGATACGCAACTAATAGGGCATATAAATTTATGACAATATAACTATCAGATGACAGTGAAGAGTATAGCAGGGTGTCATGATCACCAATCACTGCTCCAGGGCAAGCACTGGAAAAGATGATGACAACAAAGAAAAATAATCAAAACCCTTCCTTTTTTATGTTAATAAATCCTTGTGTGGCTTCTAAGCCCCCTTGTGGGTTCTAAGCCCCCTTGTGGGGAAAGTGAGAATAGCTGCCTCCGCAACAAGCATGTCGTTAGAGTCGACGTATTGGGGGCTTCCTTCCAAGTCAGAGTGCATCTGCCTGAGAGACAAGGAACCAAAAATCTGCATACAGTTAAGTCAGATCTGTTTAACGCAAAACTCTGGTTCTAGAATAAGACTAAGGTCCAGAGGTGGCAAACAACCATAACTTTCCACCGGAGCTTACAGCTGGTGAACGCAAAGAACAAGCAGAGGGAAACAAAGTGACAGCATACATAACTTTCCTCCAGCGTTTATCGATGGTGAACACTAATAATAATAATGATAATAATAATAAGATATTAATCAACTTTTACTGGTACTGTTGCAGTTGAGTTCAAGTGTCTGTCAGCATTTTCTGGCCGGAGGTAATCATTTTCTGATTTCGACACTCGAGGGCTCTGTCTTATCCCTGGAGAACAGTGAAGCTCGGTGTTTACGCTGGAAGGACAGCCAGGATACCAAGTCTGTAAGAATCACTTCTTTTTGTTATCATCGCCGTCATTTAGCACTTCCTTTATAGAAAATGTTGAATTAAGAATCGACATCACAGCACTCGGAACACTCCCATAAGTGCTCAGTCCCCATCTTCAAGAGTTCCAATTCTGATGGTACTAGTGACCATCTGATTGTATATCCGTCTCATCCCTCCACTGAGTGCTGAGCGTCGCCCAGATAACTCTTGGTAACTCCTCGCAGTGCCATTCTCCTTAGACTGTAATTATCTGTCTGCACCTTAGCGCTGTTCACTCGCTCCCAAAGGGCCCTCACATTGTCTAACTTGTAGGTCCTTTGTAGAAAGTCTCTTCCATCATGGTGATCCTGAAAGACATTTGTTGATTAATTCCCCTGTCTCATGTAGTTATATATTCAAAGTAAAAAGTAAAGGTCCCTTTTCCACGGCTTTAGGCCTGTTGGGCATATAGGGCTAGACCTGTATTTGTATAGACCAGTCGGCACTTGGTGGGGGATGTGTTCAGCATCACGCCAGTCACCTTTACTTCCCAGGACTGCACCTGGTACCCACTCAAGGCTGGGTCGACCTGGGAGTCAAGGTTTTTTTTTTTAAAAAGTCAGGCTCCGTCAGGGCGTGAATCCAGAAACTTATTTACATATTCAAGTTGTCTCCAATATCTCATGTCTGTCTTCATGCTGGTTCATCCCTCCTTCTTCCAAGAACCATCATCACCAGCTGGCATGAAGGTCATGCCTCTCCAAAATCTGCGAACCTCAACAGCATGCATCAGTTTGTGTGTTGACACTCCTCCATTTCATGACAAAAGGCTGTTGAGCATCTTCTTGTTTTGTTTTCTTCTGTCTCTTTTTTTTCTACAGACAGTTGACATTTGTTGGTAATGTTATGAGAAAAAAGAAACTGGAACATGTGACCACTGGAAAGAAAGACAGGGAGACGGTGCAAGAAGATTCTTGATGGCATTTTGTCATGGCAGGGAGGGCTGACAACACAAATACCGCTACATGCAGCTGAAGACCGCAGATTTTAGAGAGGCATGATCACCCACGCAGTTGATAATGATGATAAGAGACATTCTTGCAGGACATGCTCTGTAGTTTGCTCACATAGCCCATATGGGCACAGTGGTGAACTATTTGGATATGAAGGCAGTATAAAGAAGATAGTAGTCGCTGTGGCGTAGCGGCTAGATGCTTGCGTGCGAATTGAAAGGTCTTGGGTTCGCTCCCTGGGGGAGCTGGCCTTTTTTTTTTTAATGACCTTGACTCCTAGGTTGACCCAGCCTTGAGTGGGTACCAGGTGCGGTCCTGGGAACTAAAGGTGGCCAGCGTGATACTGACCACATCACCCATCTTGTGCTGATTGGTCTAAAAAAATATAGGTCTAGCCCTATATGCCCTATACGCCTGAAGTCGTGGAAAAAGGACCTTTACTTTTGAAAATGTTATAATGAAGATGAACTTAATGGGTTTCCCCAATTTATTTCAGGCCTCAAGCGATATGTCCAAGCGCTTGTCTCATGTCTTATCATGTCTCCAAGCTCTCCTGTCTAAGACTCTACAAGTCCAGAGAGACTTGCACCAAGAAACCAACACTACCAACCCCAGGTCAGCTCAGTACTATGCCAGCACCTACAAGAGACTCCAGGGAGTTGTTGCCAGCATCTCTGCTATTGTTGATGCCTCCACTCTCCTGGTCCAGTCTGCTGAACCAGTTGTTCTGGGTGAGAAATCATTTTTATATTATATTCATAGTTGTTGACTTCTGTCGTAGATATAGAAGTAACAGAAGCACACTTTTTTCTGGTTAATCTAGACAAGAATATATGTTTCAGTTAGTCTAGACAAGAGTATTTGTTTTGGTAGTTAATTTATCCAAGAACATAATTTTTGTGGTTAATCTATGTAAGAACATACTTTATGTAGATAATCTAGACTTTGTGTAGTTAGTTTAGATAGTAATATAAACTTTATGTATTTAATCTAGATAAAGCAGATACTTTCTGTAGTTAATCTAGATAATAACATATACTTTATTTATTTAATCTAGACAGGAGCATATACAAGAGGGTTTGTAGTTAGTCTTGACTAGTGGCTCTCAACCTTCCTAATGTTGCGACCCTTTCATACAGTTCCCTTATGTTGTGGCGACCCCCAGCCATACAATTATTTTCCTTCATAACTTCAGTGAATTTGTGTTTTCTGATGGTCTAAGGCGACCCCGGTGAAAGGGTTGTTCAACCCAAAAAAGAGTCACGACAGGTAGTTTAAGAACCGCTGGTCTAGACAATAACACATACTTTATGTATTTAATCTAACTATTTATAAAACACAAAGCCAAGGACACTTTGTATAAAAACAGTTAATAAGCAAATTAATGTGATAACACAGTTCTTTAGACTAAGAACATTTCTTCTTCTTTGATCCTTCTGTCAGAAAACTTATATCAGAAGGCCAGTAGCCCTTATGAAAGCTATTGTGCAGTCCACATCTTCTCATGTACCATACAGCTTTGTCTTCATTGTGGTTGGAACAGGCCAGATTGTGTCTTCATAACCTTAATGAATATGTGTTTTCTGATGGTCTTAGGCGACCCCTGTGAAATGGTCGTTCGACCCAAAAAAGGGTCGCAACCCACAGGTTTAGAACCGCTGATCTAGACAATAACATATACTTTGTGTATTTAATCTAGACAGGAGAATAAACTTTCTATAGTTTTTCTGGACAAGACTATACTTTCTATATTCCATCTAGACATGAACATATACTTTCTGTAATCTAAGCAGCACATATACTTTCTGAGGTTAAACTAGATGTATTCTGATCAGTGATTGTATGTTTACTTGATGTTGTAAAGGCCATGTAATGATCTGATTCTGTTCTTTGTCCTAACCTAGGTACAAGCAGGGACAGCAAGAGACTCGAACGATGTGCAGACCTGATCCAGAAGAGTTTACAAAGACTCCTCACAGCATCATCTTATTCCTACACCTCCTTATCTGTGATCCCATCTTTATTGTCACCAGCTTCACACAATCACTCCAAAGAAATGTCCAACCCTTCTGTCTCATCATTTTCTTCTTCATCTTCATCCTCGAGGGGCCTAGAATTATCTTCATCGTTATCGTCAGTTTCTTCTCAGAGTAACATCTCCATGTCAGTAACTGCTTCAAGTAATTCAACTTCCAACGGGACATTGGACTCTGACCTGACTGACGTCACGCTTCTATCAGAGTCTCAGCTGTGCCAGATAGATTCCTCCGTACAGGAAGTCTCCATGGCTCTGTCGTTATTCATAGAACACATTCAGAAGACCGCCAGCTCCTATCTGGAGACAGATCTTCTCATCACCCCGCGAGGACGACAGATACTGCCTGCGTCTCCTGAGAAGTTAGTTCTGACCCCAGCAATGAATGCTGCACGTTTAAAGAGGATGAACATTAAAAGAACTGTTCTTTTAGCCAGTAGAGATGAAAACAGTTCTTGATGCACAGGAATGTTAGACTTGAATTTGTCATAATATGTTCATCTGTTAGCTGCTTTATAACTGTTATTGTTAAATTATTAGATACTGATTGTGTGTGTGTGCGTGCGTGCGCAACACAGAGAAAGAAGGCACATGGATAATTTACTGTCATATTTAGTTATTCACAGAATTTGTTGATGATTGTTTACTCGCACTGGAGATGCTTTTGAACAGAATGCAAAGAATATAACAGAATTATAGAAAAATTGATAGGGCACTCTCCTTGAGACAAAGGGAAGCTGTAAGCCAGGGTTGGTCCAACTATGGCCTGCTGACCACAGCTGGTCCGCCGAGCAATTTTTACTGGCCTTTGAGTAGGGTGTAAAGTTATTATATAATCTGGCCCTTGAGCTCACACAAAAGCAGAAAGAAAAAAATAATCTAAATTTAAAAAAAATAAGTGATATTCTAAAAACAGTGATAACCAGAAACTGATATTCTAAAAACAGTCATCATCATCAGTTCTCGTTATGCCTAGTGGCACATGAGGCTTCAGAGAGGACTTTCCATGCTTTCCTGTCAATGCAGTTTTCCATGTCAAAGATGCCGCACTCAGGTCACTTTCCATCATTCGTCTCCATGTTGTTTTTGGGTGCCCCTGTTTTCTCTTTCCCTCTGGTGTCCATGTGAGAGCTGTTTTGGCAGGTATATCAGGATTCATTCTCATAACGTGGCCAAGCCATTTCCATCTTCTCTTGGTTATCATACTGTCTAAAGTTTCTTGGTTTGTGGTTTGAAGTAGTTTAGAGTTTGAGATTGTATCTGGCCAGAAAATTTTGATAATTCTACGTTGACATGTGTGGTGGAAGGTGGACAGCTTGTGTGCATCCTTTTTGGTCATTCTCCAGCATTCCGCTCCATAGAGAAGAACTGGCAAAATGATGCTCTTGTAGAGTCGGAGTTTCGTTCCAGATTTCCAGATTTGCCTCATCCTTCCAAAAGCAGCTCTAGCTTTGTTCAGACGTGACTGTATGTCTTCCTCTGTCCCTCCCAGTTGGGACACCACACTGCCAAGATACGTATAATGTTCAACATTTTCAAGTGATTGGTTACTTATGGTCACTGGTTGTTGGTTTGGACTGTTTGTCATGATCTTAGTTTTCTTTGTATTTATTCTCAGTACTTTTCTCTTGTATATGTTCATGTTAATATGATAAGAGTGCTATATCATCTGCAAAATCATGGTCCTCAAGCATGGTGAATGGAGTCCATCGTATGCCTCTTAATGTCCTGTCTACTGTGTTCTTTAGTATCCAATCAATCACAAGGTTGAAGAGGAGAGATGATATAACACATCTCTGTCTTACACCCATCTTTACTGGGAAAGGTGTATTGTAATTTTTTATACTGCAGGAAAAGTCTTTATAGAAGAGAGCAATTATGTTGACTATTTTTTCTGGAATTCCATAATGTCGTAAAATTTTCCACAGACCGTCTCTATGGACGCTGTCAAAAGCTTTCTCAAAGTCCACAAAATTATTATATATACTTCTCTGCCATTCGTTGCATTGTTCTAAAATGTTCCGTATGGCGAAGATGTGCTCAGTTGTTCCTCTGCCCTTTCTGAATCCTGCTTGTTCCACTCGTAGGCATTTATCTACTCCTTTTTCAAGCCGCATTATGATGATTTTACAAAATATTTTGCTTTTTTTTTTGATAACCAGAAACTGATGTCATCAAATCTTTGATCCTGCTAGTGAAACATGTGTTACAGACAAATTCAGACATGAGGAGACTGTGTCTAATGGTGGACTTTGAAAATTAAATACAAAGCAATGACTGCTCTTTTTTTCCTCACTGGTGGGCAAGTTTAGATCATAACCGGCGTGCTATAACCTACCCAGGCATCGATTTGTCTAAGGATGGAAATGTGGGGATTTTTGTCTATACTGCCTGCGACTAGGTAATTCTAAATATTCCCCATGAACCATTCCAATTCCAATTCGTCCAACAAAAATTCCAAATTTGATCCTCTTTCAGCCGCCTGGAGGCCTGCTATATCGAAGAAGGGTCCTTAGCTGTCTTATATGATTTCCTTTTATTTGTGGTGTGTAATTACACCTGATATCATGGTTGTTTGCTTCCTTGCTGTGTTGCGGTGATTGTAGTTTTTGGGTTCTGGTGTGATCCAGATCTCTTTGCGATGATATTGACGGGTACTAGCTGACTGCTGCTGGTGCTTGGCTTGCCTTGTGTTGGTCGCTGTGCTGCTGCCCTGTTGCTGCTTGGTTGCCGATCTGGCAAGGCTCATGGAAAGAGAGTAAGAAGAGGGCAAAAAGATAAATACCTAGATCGCCTGGCCAGATGAATGAAGTGAGACAAAAATATTGGGTGCTTTCTTAATATCCTACCCCAAAAAGGTCCAATCCATAGGTCACGGGACAGTAAAATATTTCATGGTGTTGTAGATGGGCTGCATGCAGTCGTGGGACCTAGGCTGCACTTTCTCTTGAGACTAAGGTGGGCTGGGGTTAGGGCCAGTTCTAGATGTTTTGGGGTCGTTAAAAGCATCAGAAAGCCGGGAAACCCAGTCTTACCCCGCTCTAAAATGTTTGGACTTTTCTGTGACGTCATCTGGGGGAAGGTTATAGTGAAAGAAGCTAATACTGACCTGAGCCATGATTCTGGTTTTTGTACGAGGTGGCGAAACATGACAGCCTGTGCTTGTTTTGTCTGTAATGTACATATTTATTTATTTCTTGCAGTCTCTGACTTTATGTATCATGGAGTCCCTTAGAAAAACACTGTAAACATATTTTTCATGGGTGCTACAGTGATAATTATTAATATTTTGTGTACCTCTTCTACCCTTGAAGGTAGTTAAGCATGTAAGAGCATTATTTTCACATACACATAATCTATATTTGGCATATTTCCATAAAGCCAGGTTTAATTTTCCCATAACTCTTCATTAGTCCCCAAAATGCATTATTGATTGTTCACTGAACACATAATTCAAAATTCAATGTCCTGTAAAATCATTATAGCGGCTAGATGCTTGCCTGCGTATGGTAAGGTCATGGGTTTGAGTCCTGGAAGATGACATTGTTTTTTCCTTCAAAAATGACCTTGGTTCCCAGGTCGACCCAGCCTTGATGAGTGGCTAGCAGGTGCAGTCCTAGGAAGTAAAGACGGTGGGTGTGATACTGACCACATCACCCACCGAGTGCCGACTGGTCTATAAAATATCGGTCTAGCCCTATATACCCATTATGCCTGAAGGTGTAAGAAAGGGTCCTTTACTTTTTTTTTTTCAACTAAAATCATTAACTGTCTTGTGAAGCCATCAGTAATTATCCTGTAAAGATGGAAACCTCTTAATACCAGAGTCTAATAAATGAGATGTTTCTCTGTCTGGGACCAAATGAGTTCAAATAATGTCTTTTCTTTTATGGGGAGCTAAGAAGGCTGCATGGTCTTGAGGCATGGTGTCCGCCTTGAGTGCTATAGGTTCCAGGTTCAATCCCCGGTAAGGGCTGGGATTTTTTTCACGTGGGCTTGGACTTTTAGTATTTCCCCTGGTCTCTGGGTCGTAAGATCCAAAGCCTGTGTAAATTATCTCTTGGCAGTTGGAAATCGAAAAGAGTAGCCTAACGGCGCTGCCTGGGCAAAACTTTGAGTTATTTATCCACTCAAAAGTATTTCAGGATCCCTACCACAAAGCCTTTGCGCTGTGCTGAGCTTCTTCGGACTCAGACTTGAGTTAGAAGAAGGGGTAACTACCCGTGTGCCTTGATGTTGATCCGTTGTTCAAACCTCAAACTTTATGGGGAGCTACTTAGCTTCCGATATGTCTGATGCTGTGCAGTTAAGGATTCCTGTTCAATGTATTGAGCATATAATGCTATCATATTATTTTTTTATAAATTATTCTGCTTTTGATTAACAAAGTTGTCCCCAAAAAATAAACTAGGTCTTAAATTAATTTTTGCTCCAAACATTAATTTTGGCTTCAAAAGAAGTCTTAGGGTTTATTTTCAGAGGATGTCTTATTTTATTCTGTAAAAAAATTTACATTTGTTCCAGAATGAAATCTACATTTATGCCAGTGCCAAAATCTACATTATTACAAGTATTTATGCATTCATTACTTTAAAATACGTTTACCATGCATTCCAGCCAATGAATGAAATCGACTTGTTTGACTGACCAACTTAACTTGGGTTTAAATTTATGATAAGGCTAATATTATGAGCATCATCTTGGTACTCATGTTAGGTTGCTGTTAGCTGGAAAACTGACTGCACGTTAGCTTTCCTTAAGGCAACTGGCCTATATATAAATATATATATATATATTTTGAAGATGGCAAAGGTAGACTTCAGACGAATCACTGTATTTCCCAAGGCTTACTGGTTTGATAATTTTTCTTTTACGGACGTTGTACAAATGCTATATTCTCTTGTGGTTTGGTTTCCTGGAGTATCTCACTCATTATGAACATACCAGATCTGCATGACTTTGAGGTCAACATCTAACCCGCAAACCAAACAATGAACAGACCATAGATTGCTCACTTATCGGAAACATTTAAAACAAAAGAGGCCAAAAAAAAGCCAAACATAACCTAACTGCTGAAAATCACAGGTCTTCGGATGATGATGACCATCAGGTGCCTTGCCGACTGGCATGTGCGAATATGCCTCTCCACAATCTGCGATCTCCTGCAGCATGTATTAGTTCATGTGCCGACACACCTCCATGCCATGCAACAAGACTGTCAAGAATCTTCTCTCGTTGTCTTCCTCTATCCCTCCTTCCACAGATCTTTCCAGATGTCACAATATGTTCCATTTTCCCTCTTCTCATAACATGGCAGAAAAATGATGGCTGTTTCCTTCAGATAAAAGTTCGTTTTAATTCCAACTCTTTCATATGGGGTGCAAAGTTCAAGGACAAATTCAAGTCTTCCAGGCCCTGCTGCCATTCAAGACTTGTTTCAAGGCCCAGTGTACACCCCCCCCCCCCCTTCCTGCAACACACACACATATATATATATATGGGAGTTGTGGTGTAGCGGCTAGATGCTTGCCTGGAGCTCAGAAGGTTGTGGGTTCGGGTCCTAACATTTTTCAAAAATGACCTTGGTTCCCATGTCGACACAACCTTGAGTGTGCCAGGTGCATCCCTGGGAAGTAAAGTCGGCTGGCATGATGCTGGCCTATAAAATCTAGATCTAGCTCTATATGCCTAAAGGCAAGGAAAAGGGTCCTTTACTTCATACATATATATATGCCCGGCTCTCTAGCGTAGTTGGTTAAACCTGACTTTTGCAGCGGCCGGGTGACGAACTTCTTGTGGTCCGGGTTCACTCCCGGGGGTAGGCAGAAAGGCCACATTTCTCTCAGATTAATGGTACCTATAATGGAATCAAGGCCGAAGGGTTGCGATATCCATAGTACCGAGCCAAAGGGTTTACAACTCATGGTTTCTGGACACTTTAAAAAAATATATTTAATATAATATATATATATTTTTTAAACTGCCGCTGCTAATTGAGGGGCTTTGAGCCTAAGGATTTAAATCCGCTACAGACTGCAGGTTTGATTTTTGTGCCCTGCATTCGTAACCACTGAGCCAGCCGCCCCTCACCATATCTCTACTTGACCCCAAAATTCCTTTTTCCCCCTTTTCCTCTCATTCTCTCTGTTGCGGCACACATGCACAGAAAAGGTAGTCACAACTGCACTGTAATCTTCCTTTGAAAAAAATATGTAATATGCAGAATTAAAAAGTTGATGGATGTAACGAGACAAAAATGAAGATAAAACTGGTATGCTACAGGTCAGGCGCCGAGACATCTGTTAGAACATGAGCACAGAGATATTGACAAGTATTCCTGCGATGTTCGTCATGGCAATGTACAAGCACAAACAAGTCTGTTTAAAATGGAATAAATTGTACATTTTGATAAGACATTAACAAAATCACAACCTAACAATTCAAATTAATGTTGTAAAATTACATTCACAATTTGTAACATAACCAAAAAAGTTGCCAGCCTGATCTGATATAGATGAAATCTGAAAGACAGTAAAGTTTATGAGAAGAGATTTTGTCAGCTCGTCTTCACATAATGAACTAGATAGTGTATTAGTTATTTCCATCCATTGTGAGCTAGTGAGACAACAAACTATACTGAAACCTGCAAAGTATAATGGGAATTACAGTGAGCTGGCAAAGTATAATGGGAATTACAGTGAGCTGGCAAAGTATAATGGGAATTACAGTGAGCTGGCAAAATATAATGGGAATTACAGTGAGCTGGCAAAGTATAATGGGAATTACAGTGAGCTGGCAAAGTATAATAGGAATTACAGTGAGCTGGCAAAATAATGATGCAGTGAATTCAAATGAAATAAGTAAACTACTAGAAGCCATACAAGTGCAGACTGAACACCCACAAACGCAGGGATGTTGTAAAAACTGACTTGACTCATGACTTACGCAAGGGTCGTCACTCTCCTTTCTAATCTGAAACTTGTGAACTACATTATAGTTACTGTCAATTAAATGTGAACTAGCAAAATAAACAGGACTGCAGTGAATTAATGAGATAACAGGGTTGTTTGTCTTTGGTATCATAAGTTGAAATTACTCTCAATTTGAAACTGTACTCCTAGATATATATTGTGGCAGTTACCTGACACACTCACTATGTATATTTTTTATTGAGCAAATTCTGTACAGGAAAAATGAATAACTATTTCATTTCATTGAAAAACTCTCATACAAACTTTCCATTAATTACTGATTCTAGCCTCAGACAAAATCTCACCTTGTCAAATGCAATTTTAATTGAATAATATTCAACACAGCATTAATTTAATTGTTTAATTATATAACTTATTCACATTTCTCCCCTCCTTTTACTAATTTCAGTTCGTATTATAGCCCTTCATATTCATACCCTCCCTACGTACTTCTTGGTTTCACTTTGACCTTTGTTTTTTTATTAGTTCGTCTTGTCCATGAAGTTTTCCAGTCACAGGTTATTTAGTACTCCATTGATAAAGACTTTGGTCGAAATGTTCAGTTGCGCCTGTATTTTTAATTCCTTCTATTGAGTTTTTCAGTCACATTTTGTGTCATATTTAGCATTTCTTCCAATTGGACTTTGACTGGTTCTTCCTTCTTGCTGCCACTATTATCGAGTCCATTAGATGCACGTCTCAAATTAATGAGTAATAATTATCTCTTTGTAGGAGGTCCAATATCATGGTGTGCCTGAAAGAAACTCGGTCTCTCGCCAGCTCTCCCACCATGTGTACTTTCCTTACCTCAGGAGTCACTTATATCATGTGCCCATCTTTGTGCAAGTCCACCCCTGCTCCTCCTTCCTGGCACCATGCCTTCCACTGCTATTCTTTCCAACCCGTCGTGGCGCTTAATATGGCCAACATTTTTGTTTCCGAGACAAGATGCTGTTTACTAGCCAATCTTTCATGATGTTCAGATCTTTTAGGATGTCAATATTTCTTTTCTTCTTGTTTCATGGAATTCTGAGAATCATTCATAGTATTTCAGTTCAAGGGCTCTGATTTATTCCTTATAGTTCACAATAAGTAAAAATATATAGAATTGAGACAAATGCCCGACTGCAAGTGAACAATACAAGGTTTGGAATTCAAAGTGAACGAAAACACACGACTTATGATAATGTGGACATTCCACAAGTCTATCCACCTCCACGCAGCCTGATACAAGCACTGATACATGCACAGATTCATGCACTGATACATGCACAGATTCAAGCACTGATACAAGCACTGATACAAGCACTGATACAAGCACAGATTCATGCACAGATTCAAGCACAGATTCAAGCACAGATTCAAGCACTGATACAAGCACTGATACATGGACTGATATACATGCACTGATGTGAGCAACGAACCGATTGTCAAGGTTGTGAGCAATCACAGAAAACCAAAAACAAACTATACTTTTTGAACTGACAACCATCATGACTTAAATTCAACATAAGTTTAAATGTATCACAGTGATGTTAACTGGAAATTTAATTACTCAAACAAGTGAATCAAACTGGTATTAACTCCACTGGCAGTATAGATACAGATGTTTACACAAAACAAGCACTCTCAATCATATACAAAAACTACAAAATAATACCACCACTGTTGTAGCACTATCATCCTGACAAATAAAGCAACGGCTGCAATGGACCACATGCTCCAGAGGGAACCCCAAGATTATAATTACCTCCAAAAATAAAATAATCCAAATATTTGTAATGCAAATTGACATCAATAAAATGTGAGCTGAGAACAAAATCAACAAAATGCTGCATAAATATAATTTGCTGGGGAACATAAACATGTAACAAATGCAAAAATCAACAAGAGACGTGTAAACATGTCAACTATGTTAGCCAGTCAGGTTGTTCTAAATCTCTTCCACTGCCGGTTCCAAGCCAGGATGAAAGAGGAGGAGGGTAGGGGGATAGGCCAGCTCCTCCACCCTGTAAAAGTGTTTCTACTACAGAAACTTGCAGGAAAAGATGCCATTCTGGTAAACAAGTCAACTGGTGTGTTGTGAACAGAGTACATGTGTGACGGCTGCGGATAAAAGCTTCAGAAACAAAAAGGGTTGTTTACATGGAAGCTGTGTTAATTGTTGCGACTAACCTATATTCCCTGTGGTTGCAGATTAGAAACCCTATCAAGCTGAATTTAAAAATGAGATGCATGTCGGACCAAATTAAAACAAAATGTCATACAAAGTAAAGGCAATCAGGGTTGTGAATTGGAAATCTAGCCTTTTCAGACCAGGTCAAGGAATCCAGAAGATAATCGTTAACCAACTAATCAATCCCTCAGCAGTTATAAAGGGAAAGCAGATAAGTTTCACACCAAAAAATCAAATACAAAGGAATCTCAAGATACAAATTTAATCAGTTCCATGACCGAGCTCATATGGTAAATAACTTGTATCCTAAAACTGTTTTTCGCCACAAAAATAAATGTTCCAGTCTCCGAAAATCAACCTGTTATTTTCAAAATGTTTTCTTTTTCATTAACAGGTGTGGTACTGTTTTTTTTTTTTTTTTTTTCTGGCAGCGAAAAATGGGTTAGGTCTACTTCTGACCATGACTCTGCAGTCCATCAACAACAAGTGCCTTGTCGGCTGGCTTACATCCTTCTTCAGCAATGTTAAGGAGTCACTACACCAAAAAAAAATAATTTTTTTATTTACAGAGTTAGAGCAGTTATTTTATAATGGTCATTTGTAGGGATACATGTTATTACATTTGTATACTTTAAGTGTTAAAAAAATCATAGTTGTCATGGCAATAGCTGCCATCTTGTGAAAAAAACATTATGTTTTTAGGATCCTAAAATTTTAAAAACAAACAGAGATATTCAACAATAGATGATGGATTCATGATTTTTCATCCTATTTACAGGTACAGGTCTAGTTTATTTACTTTAAACGTGTTTTGAAATATTTTTTGTAGAATTTTAAAATGTAGGTTTATTGAAAAAGTCAAAAAAATCTAGCATCATCAGACAATAATCAAATTTTATAAAACAAAAACTTTCTAAAATTTACTTTTAGACAAACCAGTCCCTGTAATATTGTTTAGGAAGTATGCATAAAAAATTTTGAGTTTCTACTTTTTATATTAGCTTAGAATTAAGGATTTCACACACACAGCAAACTGAAATACAGAGATTTGAGAAAACTGACTTTTAAACTTTTTTTTCTCTTAAAAAAGTGCACAAGGAGGTGTCGTTAGTATTAACTTTTCAATGCTAAATTGTTTACTAATGACATAAATTTTGTGTGTCATCTATTCTACGAATGCCGAACTTTACAAAAACGAACACATTGAAAAAGTGATATTTTTGTCATAAATTGGAAAAAATGCAGTGTAGTGACCCCTTAATGTGGCTTAATCCATTTAAAAGTTACGTGATGCTGTCGGGTAACCCAGAGAGTTCTCATCTCTCTAGCTCACACCGTGAATTTCGCATCATTTTCGGGGGGGAGTGGGTAGTGAGCATGACCTAGTTTCCTGAAAAATCATTTCCTGAGGTACCCCTGTATTTAAAAAGCGTGTACTTCTGAAAACGCATGTGTTTTAGAGTTGTGTGCAGTGTGCTAAGAGTTCTCTGTGTGTTACTTGTGTGAGAGAATGTTTGGAGATATTCAGTATATAATGAAAATTATGGTTTATCAACCTATTCACCAGCAAAGATGAGAGGGTACAACATTTGTGAGGGGACACTATATTCACGGAAGGACCCACCATTACCTGAAGGTCTAACAGTTCACAACTAACAGCAGAAGCTGCGGATTTGAAAATAATAAAGCATTCATCTTTTAAACAACAAAATATAAAATGTTAAAGCAATATACAACAAGATAGCAACACAGATTTCTTGTTTCTAAAATTAAAACACACAACAATGTTTGCATGAATACAGATCTTTTTCTGACAAAGATATACCATAATAACACAAAGCAAACTGGATTTGGCCATGTGGTTTTAAGAAAATTTGCATTTAAATTTAGATTAACAGTAAACAAAATTAATGTGAATTTTAATTTCTCATGAATGTTAAAATGATTCTAATGACTTGCAGCTTAGAATAACTTGTAACTGTTATAATGGATCTGACTGACTCGAAATGTGCATTCATGAATCTAGGACACGTGAAATTTAGATACACAAGACTATATATAAAACAGCGTTTCTAAAATTCTTGCAGGTTCGATACAAATTTTTTTTTTAGCATTATCGCGCTCTCTTCTATAATAATCTTTTACAATTACACTGATGACCAGGAAACCCCCCCCCCCCCCCCCCACCCCCTCAGAAAAACTATTTTTAAGCAACTGACATATGACGTTAGAATGCAGCAAGATCAAATACCATCACAAGCATCTAAGAAGATTAGAATGGCCGCGGAAAATATGGATCAGCAACATTCACGCCAGCGTGGACTGGATCGCAAATCATTCCTCCTCATGACACTTAATGGCCGAAGTGGTTTATGAGGATGATGATGAAGACATCTATAAACTGAAGAGCAGAGAAAACCTGATTGCTGAAATTTAATGTGAGATCAATGGAAGAATGCTGAAATTCAAAATGAAATAACTGGAAGAGTGCTGAAATTCAAAATGAGATAAATGGAAGAGCGCTGAAATTCAAAATGAGATAAATGGAAGACCACACTCAGAAGTCAGAAACCAATGAACACAGACATTAGTTCCTGGGATTTTCAACGACAGGTTAAGCCAACATGTGGCTAAATTATTAACAACAGGAACAACAATTTTTCTTTCTGGTTCTCCAACATGTGGCTAAATTATTAACAACAGGAACAACAATTTTTCTTTCTGGTTCTCCGTCTCTGTCTTCTTTCTCAGTATTAGGTTCAGAAGGTTAAATCATTAGGTTTAAAACCTAGTAAGTCCCTGCATGTGATCGCTCATCTCTTCAGGGAGGAGCTGCTGTGGCCCCATGAAGCTGCTAGAACTGAAGCAGCAATTCAGAAAAGACAAACCAGGAAAGATACTGAAGCAAATCACCAGAGAGATGCAGCCTCAATTCTATGTCTACAGTGCTCAAGAACTTTCAGTGCTTGAATTGGCCTTTTTAGCCACCTGTGCCTCACAAAATATAATCCAGTCATCACTGGATGAAAGGATTGGTCACCATCACCTGAGATGGATGAGCAATAGGTTTTGAAGGGATATCCTCTACTGTGTGCGCCTCATACAATGTGGTATCAACTCTCAGATATCCCACAATTCCACTGTTTAAGGGGGACAGGCAACCTCTTTCCCAGTGCTATCTCTCTCTTCTCAGTGTTTACTGACTGTAAACTTCAGCGGAAAGTTCTGGTTGTTCGCCCACTTCTGGACTTTGGCCTTACGCCAGAACATGAGTTTTGTGTGCACATCTGTTTTACAAATCTGGATTAACTGACCTCTGGCTCCTCACCTCTTAGTCAGAAGCACTTTAACTTTGAAAGAACCTAAGTGTTACCGTAACAAAGTTTCAGTGAGTCGCTTCTGACTCATAGAAATATATCTGTCAACCAAAGCAAATCTCATTAGAACGGGTTTTGGCCGACATTGTGCTACCAGTGGCTAACATGGACCCTTACTACGATTAACGAGCGAAAGATTGTAATAACAGAGATGAGATGTCTTAGTAGAGCTGCCGGTGTGAGAAAGAGAGATAAAATCAAGAATGAAGAAATTAGAAGACTAGGACTGAAACCAGTCATATAGTTCATTAAATAATAAATGAGATGGTTTGGCCACCTGACGAGAAAGAAAAGCCCTGGTAGCAACTGCCACAGAGCAAGGGGGAGACCAGGCAAGAGATGGAGCGACATCACCAGGAGCAACCTTAGAGAAATGAACAAAAACTTGTAAAATGTATTGGAAAAAATGCACAAACAACCCTTATCTCTCCTTCCCAACACCTGGCTGAGGTAAATTGGTAAAGTGAAGAAGAAGAAGAAGTGAAACAGCCCTTGTGATCTATATCTGATAAAGCCACTTTATTTCTTCCACCCTCCAAACCATTTATAAAAAATATATAGTTCAACACTGGTCTGAGAAATTCAACACCTGATCTGGTTTAATAAATTGATCAAACCTAACAAATGGCTACATAGGAATGTTTCTGGAAGTGGAATACTGAATTAGGAATCGATATCATAACACTCGGAACACTCACATAAGCGCTTCCTCCCCATCTTCAGCAGCAAGCAAAGAGTTCCTATTCCGATGGTACTAGTAATTGTCTGATTGTACATCCATCTGGCCTTTACCTTGAGTGTCGAGCATCGGCCAGATCCCCTGATAACTCCTCAACAATGCCATTCTCCTCAGACCGTAATGATTTGTGCCTCAGCACTGTTCACTCACTCCCAAAGGGCCCTCCCAACATCTAGCTGGTCATACATCAATTCACCACCAAGTGGTGCAGAACCGGCCAATCTATCTGCCTGCTCATTTCCCAACGCATGACCAGCAGAAAATATCCAAAGGACGCTAACTACCCGGGACCTCGAAAGCAATGCCTGCTACTCTGCATGGAAGTAAAAGAAGCAAGCAGGATTTGATAACATCGCCCACTGTACAGCGACACGTCTATAAACAATACTGCTAGGCCCAAATGCCTACACATTTTACTAGAACTGGGGGCTGCGTGGTCTTGAGGCATGGTGTTCGCCTTGAGTGCTAGAGGTTTCAGGTTCAATCTCGGGTAAGGGCTAGGATTTTTCACGCGGACTTGGACTTCTAGCAATTCCCCCTGTTCTCTGGGTAGTGAGATCAGAGCTATGGGTGCCATGTGCCATGAGGTTGATCCTTTGTTCGAAACTTCTGGTGAGGCCGATCACCCGATCATCATCATCATCGATTAGTAGGCCCCTATATATAATACTGCTTTCACGCTTGTGTGTATTGTTGTGCACATAAAAAAATCGAAAAGAGTAGCTTAACGGCACTGCCAAGGCAAAAATTTTGATTTAAAAATCCTCCATCAGCGTTCCGAGTCCGTGAGGTTCATTGCTGCAGAAATCACCTGCCTCCACTCATCTCTCTGGTTGGTCTTCTTCTTCGGCATTCCGAGTCCTTGAGGTTCATTGCTGCAGATATCACCCGCCTCCACTCATCTCTTTGGTTGGTCTTCTTCTTCAGCGTTCCAAGCCCTTGAGGTTCGTTGCTGCAGATATCACTTGCCTCCACTCATCTCTTTGGTTGGTCTTCTTCTTCAGCGTTCCAAGCCCTTGAGTTCATTGCTGCAGATATCACCCTCCTCCACTCATCTCTCTGGTTGACCTTCTTCAACTGAGTCCTTGAAACTATTATTTACACAAACAATTTCACTTTAATTATATCAAATCAACTAACTGGGAAAATAAAAAAAAACTAAACAGAAGAAAAATCAGGCAATATGAATACAATAGCGTGGAAGAAAGTGAAAGGTTTGTTTCTGAAGATTAAAATATATGACAGAGAAGTGAAAATTTTTTACTGTGAGCTAGGCGGATTAAAAAAATTAGTTCAAGTGCAATGGGGCGTCTGTTCCCCGCTTCCACATGGTGAAGTAGCCGAGATCCTCGTCCTGGATATTGCTGATGATGCGTTTGGGGTTGCGAGTTCGGGTGATAAGGATAGCCAAACTGCCAATGGTGCCGCCGACTTTAGCCAGCTCTGTCAGTTGGACATGGTGCCGTGGCCAGAGGATTTTCTCATCTAGGGTCTGTCGGAAGAGAAAGATGTGGTCTTCAGACATGCTCTAAACCACAGGCAAATGTTTCAAGTAATATGTGTGTCAAATGTTGGCAACATGTGTGTGCATGGGGCAGTGTTTATTAAACTTGTGCCTTTGGGATGCACCCACCTTTCAATCTCATTTTTTGGACAGCAAATGTTTTTGTTTTAATGCTTTAAATTTTTAAGTTACATTTTTTTTTCAACCTTAAAAACTCTAACTTTTGAGGGCTTTTTCTCTTTGTACACATATACATATAGGCGTACACATATACATATAGGCGTACACATATACATATAGGCGTACACATATACATATAGGCGTACACATATACATATAGATACCCACTAAAATCTTACTTTTTGGATACTATATTTTATTTTAAAGCAAAAAAAAAAAAATATTTTTATACAACGCTACAGAGATAATTAAAGATAAGTTCAGAAATAACAGGATCAGAAACGGCAATATCAGGAAAGAAGTTGGGGGGAGAGAGAGAGAGAGAGAGAGAGAGAGAGGGGGGGGGGAGAGAGAGAGAGAGAGAGAGGGGGGAGAGAGAGAGGGACAGAGAGAGAAAGAGAGGGAGAGAGAGAGGGAGGGAGGGGGAGAGAGAGAGAGAGGGACAGAGAGAGAGATGGGGACAGA
This sequence comes from Candidula unifasciata, assembly GCA_905116865.2. Taxonomy (NCBI): domain Eukaryota; kingdom Metazoa; phylum Mollusca; class Gastropoda; order Stylommatophora; family Geomitridae; genus Candidula; species Candidula unifasciata. Next base: position 255,939 of record CAJHNH020003813.1, read on the forward strand.
GAGAGAGAGAGAGAGAGAGAGAGAGAGCAAGAGAGAGAGAGAGAGAGAAAGCCTGGTAACTCAAGACCTCAAGGAAGCAGAGCTAGAGGTCAACCAAGCAAATATAGACAGATGGCTGTAAATACCAACATCAAAATAGCACATAACACGGCTCTCCAAACCTGACGCTGAAAGACAGCACAGGACTTGAGAAGGGGAAGGGAAAGCACTCTCACATTCACACAGATATGGGGGTGAGGCAAGACAGACAGGGTGGGAGAGGGGCAGAGTCAATCATCACGTGGCTTGTGAAATTATTGGTGTCTGCATAGATCTCGGTCCAAGGTGTTCTGGGTCAACTGCCCCTGTGTGGGTTCCTAACAAGCATCACATAAAAGTCGACTAATTAGGAATTTGTTGAAATCAGATGTGTTGAGCCAAAAGGCATAGATACCACAGCCTTTCTGTAAACCACATTCTTGTAAGGGTGAATACAGAAGAAGAGGAGGGAGGATCAATGTTGTTAATGACATTTACCAATGCCACTGACTCAGACCAACAAACATTATCTTCCCTCTGCCACTTATACAGATGATCTTTTCAATTGCCTTAACTTTTCTGCTCATTTGATCATCATAAACCACTTTTGCCATTAAGCATCGGGGGTAGGATTTATTTGCCATGTTACAGTGTCCATGTTTGACAGTGGTGGCTTAATGCTGGAATGAATATGCTGTTTATAATCTGTCTCTTTGCACTCATAGTTATGTCTAGTAAAGGTGCCTTTGCCACGCCTTGAGGCGTATAGGGCATTTGGGCTAGACCTATATTTTTATAGACCAATCGGCACAAGATTGGTGATGTGGTCAGCATCCCGCCGGCCGCCTTTACTTCCCAGGACTGCACCCGGTACCCACTCAAGGCCATTTTTAAAAAACGTTCGGCTCTGCCAGGGAGTGAACCCACAACTTTCCGATCAGCACAGGAGCGTCTAGCCGCTATATGCCGCGGGGACTTCCCATAGTTATGTCTGGATGTCCTCAAAAAAGTTTGTCTCATTCTGCAATAATAAATACAACCACTTCAACTTGCTGAGTCTGTCCTCAAACAGACTGAAAGTACGACTGATAATAGTGGTGCATCGCTCGTACTTCTACAGACCAATCTGCCCTCGACAGGTGATGTGGTCAACATCACGCCGGCGCCTTCACTTGCCAGGACCTCACCTGGCACCCATGTAAGGCTGGGTCAACCTGAGAGCCAAGGCCATGTTTGAAAAAGATCTGGCCCTGTGCGGCTTTACCCTCATGACCTTTGGATACACAGGCGAGCGAGCAGCCACTACAGACAGGGCATAGGCCACAATTATAATCGCATTCTTCTTCTTCAGTGATCTCGGATGATGCACATAATCCACTGTGGGCCATAAACTAGGATGTCTTCTTTAGGTCTTTTAGGTTTCCCCAAAGCTTAGTTGCCAGGTCTACTGGATGTGTCCACATGCTGCTCCGCCAAGAGAGGACAGACTTGCAGGTCATGTTCTGGACTCTCTTCAGCCGAAGACACTGGCAGAGAGCTGTTTGGCTCTAATTTATATGAATGTTTGTTGAGTCTGCAGTGTCCAGTACGTAAGGGAAAACTGTGACTTGGTCTCTTCTGTTCAGGTGTGTAAGGAAATTTTTTTTCATGGCTATAACCTGTACTGGGGTGCTTTATTATTATCCTACCCCAAACATGGGAAATCCATAGGTTACGGGATAGTCTAATATTTCAGGGGGTGGTAGATAGGTTTTATGCAGTCGTGGGACATAGGCTGCACTATCTCGTGGGGCGTAGGTGAGTTGGGGTTAGGGCCAATTCTAGATGTTTTGGGGTCGTTAAAAGCATCACAAAGCCGGGAAATCCAGTCTTACCACCCTCTAAAATGTTTGATCGTCCTGTGACGCCATCTGGGGTAGGGTATTAATAAAGAACCTGTACTGGTTTTCCAATCTGTTTTTTATTTTCTCTGAATGAGAGTTCTGAATTCTGGAAAAATTATGATATCTACTATGATACATTTGCAGCAGAGGTTTAGCCATGTTATCGACTCCAGTTGGTTTCATCAGTTATCTCCTAGCTTTAGCTGACCAATCAAGTGGTAGACAGTGTGTTTACTTCCTACGCTGTAAACAGGAGACAAACTCAGCCAACTAAGGATTAAAGGACCAATTCCTCTAGGTGTTGCCAAGTCAACGACTGGCTATCAGTTAACAGAAGTGACGCCAAGGGACTTTGATTATACCGGTAAGTACTTGGTCTCCCACAGCAGATACTGCAATGTATGGATGCTACCAAACTGGCATACAGAACCAGATTCTGTGCATCTTACATCCACATAGTCTGTACACTGTCAGGTCACCAGACAAGACACACAAAAACTTACTCCACTAGCTGAAGACGAGCAACAGACATGCCTTCACCCGGAGACCCAGCTAGGGCAGACCAGAGATCCCTCTCCTTGCGAACGTCAACTGGCTCATCACCTGCTCCATCCGAGAAACCTCCCATGGGTTAAACTATTCCAGCATCTACAGAAATATTGGGATCTGTTTCGAGGTCCTCATGGATATGCTCAACATGCTGGCAGTTAGAGAGTGTTGTCTGGCACTGGATAGTAATGGCATGCCTAGTCTGTTCATTCTTGTGTCATGCCTTGTTTATTTTTTGATACATTGACATTCCAATAGTCTTTGTCTATTCTTGTATCATGCCTTGTTTATTTCTTGAAACATCGACATTCCAATAGTCTTTGTCTATTCTTGTGTCATGCCTTGTTTATTTCTTGAAACATCGACATTCCAACAGTCTTTGTCTATTCTTGTGTCATGCCTTGTTTATTTTTTGATACATTGACATTCCAATAGTCTTTGTCTATTCTTGTATCATGCCTTGTTTATTTCTTGAAACATCGACATTCCAACAGTCTTTGTCTATTCTTGTGTCATGCCTTGTTTATTTCTTGATACATTGACATTCCAATAGTCTTTGTCTATTCTTGTATCATGCCTTGTTTATTTCTTGATACATTGACATTCCAATAGTCTTTGTCTATTCTTCTGGTCTGGTAGTCTTAGTTTCAGCTTCATAGCAAACGGGTCGCCCCATCTTTGCTCCGCTCCTGTGCCAGCGAAAAACACCCAGAATGTTTATCACAGTCCCTTGTGGAAAGATTGACAGACTGCTGTCTCAGCATATCTAGCATACACTCGCATTAACGCATATGGTAGCCATCCGAAGTGCTAACACAAACAGTCCAACATTAGAAATGCAGTTCATCATTGATGATAGCAGAACTTGTCGCCAACAGATCAGCAGTTGCCCGCGCGATCAATTTTAATACAGGTCCCGCCAGCATTGCACGACCGGCATCGCGCCATTTTCTGAATCTACAATTCACACCACTTTGGTCACAGTCGAAAAAACATTCCAAATGCAATCCGCAGCTCACAGGGTCACGCCATGCATTCAACTCAGAAGCTGGGTGACGAAACTATATCCAGTCTATTCTTGTATCATGCCTTGTTTATTTCTTGATACATCGACATTCCAACAGCCTTTGTTCATTTTTCGGAAATGTGTTGAGTAGATATTAATACAGTGACATTCCAAGTCTATTAGTTGCCCGCACTGACATTCCAAGTCTCTATTAGTTGCCTGCATTGACATTGCAAGTCTCTATTAGTTGCCTGCACTGACATTCCAAGTCTCTATTAGTTGCCCGCACTGACATTCCAAGTCTCTATTAGTTGCCCGCACTGACATTCCAAGTCTCTATTAGTTGCCTGCATTGACATTGCAAGTCTCTATTAGTTGCCTGCACTGACATTCCAAGTCTCTATTAGTTGCCCGCACCGACATTCCAAGTCTCTATTAGTTGCCCGCACTGACCTTCAAAGTCTCTGTCCCCTCTTGAGCCATGCCTCGTGTACACATTACTTGAAACAATGACAGTTCATAAGTCATTGAACATTTCTGAAAAATGACTTTTGAATATATTACTTGGCGAGGGTGGTATTCCAACAGTGAGTTTATTCTGGAGCCATGCCTCGTGTACACAGACTCACACATTCATATTTTGGTATATGTACAAATGCCATGACATATACATATTATCAAGCGTCATGCATGACATGCATACATAAGTACATTTCACACATGTATATCAAAGCATGCAGCAATGCACCTGCTGTCGGTCCCGTATGCCGCAGGTTGAATACTTTCCTGACCGGCAGTCTGGTGTAATACTGTCTCCCATTACCAAGGGTGTGTGGTCATTTTTTCGAAATGACTGGTTTTCTAATAAAATTCATTAAACAAATTAAAAATGAGCAAAATGAGGTTATACAAGAAAAATTTGGAGCAGGTATTTTTTCTTTAAAAAAAAAGGGTACAGTACTAACCACAAGGTGTCTCAAAAAAGTGCCTGTATTGTGTGTGTGTACTGTACCATCAAAACAAAAAAAGCCCTGGTTTTACGGCTATCAGACTTTACTTACTTACTTAATCGATCCTCTTCTGCCTTGGGGTGTAGAGGTTTGCCAGAGATATCGCCAGACTTCTCTATCTGCAGTTTCCTTTCTGGATTTGTTCCATTCCAGTTCTCTTGTCAGGCAAGGACTGTCGGATGTTGCCTTCCCTGGCTTGTTCTAGAAGTCCGGTTCCCTAGTTGTTAGCTTCCCATGGTGGTCAATGCTCTCCCATTCTGCATACATGTCCAAACCATCGCCACAGCAGACCTTAACTTAATGAAAATATACCAGAATTTTGTGTGTCCCCCACTGCCCCCCTCCACTTACTAAAATGTAAATCAGCTGTCACTTACCCCATAACTTTTGTCTCCCATCTCACTTCGGACGTGATGTATCAAATGACCGTTGACATACAACATATCTGTGGCCATACGGGAGTCCATCTGCATCACCTGGTAGGGATAATCTGCCACATCCTGCATTTGCTGTTGTTGGGAACATCAACAAAAACTGTCACATCAATAATCAAGTCTAACAATAACTTCTGCCTCTCCTCTCCCAATGATATATACTCATGCCACATCAATAATCAAGTCTAACAATAACTTCTGTCTCTCATCTCCCATGCCACATCAATAATCAAGTCTAACCATAACTTCTGCCTCTCATCTCCCATGCCACATCAATAATCAAGTCTAACAATAACTTCTGCCTCTCCTCCCCCATGCACATCAATAATCAAGTCTAACCAGAACTTCTGCCTCTCATCTCCCATCCCACATCAATAATCAAGTCTAACCAGAACTTCTGCCTCTCATCTCCCATGCCACACATCAATAATCAAGTCTAACCATAATTTCTGCCTTTGACCAGCCAATGAAATAAATGCTCTCAACCAACTCACACCAACTACTTTTAACTGTATAATCATTCATGATTGGTTAGACAGCAGAAAATAACTTTTCACTGAACAGACTGCACACTCTGGGTATACCAACTAGAGCAGCGGGACGGGAAAACCATACGGCAGCCACCCGTCATTACATCAACCTAGACAGAATGGGAGTTGTAAGCCTAAAGACCAAGTGGCACTCAGTGGGTGATGTGGTCAGCATCACGTCAGTCGCCTTTACTTCTTAGGACTGCACCTGGTACACACTCAAGGCTGGGTCCATCTGGGTGCCAAGTCAGGCTACATCAGTACCCGAACCCACGACCTTCAGATGCGCAAGCGAGCATTAAATGAAAGTTTAATGCATTCGAAAACAAATGTCTGAGTAAACTGATCAACAGAAAAAGTGAGGAATTCAGTAGGGGTGAAGACATAAGAGAAATGTCTGGGTAACTACTAGTATCAACAGTTTAAGACGGAGAAGATGACACCCTATTGGACGCATTCTGAGAAGAGACGACACCCTACTGGATGCATTCTGAGAAGAGATGACACCCTACTGGACGCATTCTGAGAAGAGATGACAGCCTATTGGACACCTTTTGGGAAGAGACGACACCCTACTGGAATCATTCTGAGAAGAGACGACACCCTACTGGATGCATTCTGAGAAGAGATGACACCCTATTGGACACACTCTGAGAAGAGACGACACCCTATTGGACACATTCTGAGAAGAGACGACACCCTACTGGATGCATTCTGAGAAGAGACGACACCCTACTGGATGCATTCTGAGAAGAGATGACACCCTATTGGACAAACTCTGAGAAGAGATGACACCCTATTGGACAAACTCTGAGAAGAGATAACACCCTACTGGACACATTCTGAGAAGAGACGTCACCCTACCGGGCACATTCTGAGAAGAGACGACACCCTATTGGATGCATTCTGAGAAGAGACAAATAGAGAATCACCAAACAGGCACCGTAACAGGAAAGTGACCGCTGAGTTTTGGCTGTTCAACCACTTCTGGACTGCAGTCGTTCCAGAACCAGAGTGTTGCGTGTGCATCCTTTTTACAGATCTGACATTTGTATGCAGACTGTTGGTTCCTTGCCTCTCAAGCAGATGCACTTTAACTTCGAAGGCAGCTCCCAATTAGTCGACTCTTATGACATGCTTTTGGGTAGGCAGTGGGTCTATTCTTGTTTTCCCTGTAACAGGGTCTCAGAACCCACATGGGGAAATGAGCATGTTCAAAAGAAACCCTGATGAGAAAAACCAGAGGCGCTAAACTGGATTCTTTGCATGACACCGAAGTGACTGCATAGGATAGAGTAAATACTCAAAGCATAGGATAGAAGGAATGAAGAAACAGGCTGCGAGTCCTATGTGACACAATGATGGCACAACAAGATGACCGTGAACGAATGAATCATTATTTTTCTAATGGTTCTGGCTCTCCCAGCTGCAAGATGAACCTCACTTACCCTTAGAACACCTTGGACGTCTGGTCCTGGGGCAACGGCCATGACATTACGACCTGCCATGTTAAAGACATCCTTCAGGTGAAGGGCTTCACAGTTGGCAAAGTTGACCTTTGACACAGCATACTCAGGGAAAGCTTCTGCAACGGCCTGTGCCCCAGCCTCGTTGGTTCTCTTCCCGACACCAACAAAAATTTCCTTACCTGAGTAAATACAAGATTTTTTTAACGCAATTAGCTCATGATATAAGCAAAACCAATACAATACAGTTAATTAGGTTCATTGCAAAGTTACAATTATGATTCGAAGTAAAATATATAAAAAAAAAAAGGAAAGGTCTTTTTTTCATGCCTTTAGGCGTACAGGGCACAGAGGGCTAGTCCTATAATTTTATAGACCAAATCGGCGCAAGATGGGTGATGTTAAGTAGTCAGCATCAATCCGGCCACCTTTACTTCCCGGAACTGCTCCCGGTACCCACTCAAAGCTGGGTCGACCTGGGAGTCAAGGTAATTATAGGTGGAAATTCCTTAAAAATGCTGAGTAATTATGGTGGAAATTCCTTTAAAATGCTGAGTTATTATTGGTGGAAATTACTTAAACATGCTGAGTAATTAATGGTTGGAATTCCTTAAACATGCTGAGTAATTAATGGTTGAAATTCCTTAAACATGCTGAGTAATTAATGGTGGAAATTCCTTAAACATGCTGAGTAAGTGATGGTGGAAATTCCTTAAATATGCTGAGTAATTAATGGTGCAAATTACTTAGACACTGAGTCCCAAATGAAGCAGTTTCCTGAGATATTCTGAGTAACTAACAACGACTGTCTGGGAAAAGCTCATAAAAACAGAAAGGTAAAAAGCAACTAAATGAGACAATGTTCACAGGTCATGTAGAGAGAAGTGAGTCATCGGAAAACACCCCTGAACTGGAAAGATCAGTAGGTGAAAAGGCAGAGATATACCGAGAAAAATGATACTGGATGGTCAAGAAGGTAACATGCAGAAATATCAACAACTAAATTCAGCAAGAACAACTAGAACTACGATGCGTCAGGAAATATGAATGTCTAAGACAAGAGGCCTATTCAGCTAAGTTTTTTTGTGTGCTTTTTTTGAGGGGCCAAAGTGTTGGAAATAGTCAGCTGGCTAGTGAACCAAGCCCTAGGATAGAAAGTTCATAAATACAACTGGCAACGATCCATGGGCCACTAGCTAGGCTTTGGTGGAGCAGATGTGGCTTGCAAGCCACCAGTTGAATCGCCCTGGTCTACGATATCTGACAAAAGCACATGATGATGATGGCTGGGCTGGTTTTGTTACTGAGAAGGTAGTGAATGCCTCAGAGTTATATCCTCTTCTTAAAGTCCATGCCATGTGGCCTGATAGTCATGTCTTATCCACAACCTTCTGTCTCGTGTACTTTCAATCAACTCTGACGCAGATGATCCTCCATGCCATGACATCAAACTGTCCAACATTTGTTCTCTCCCTCTGTCTCTCCTCCCCTGGGACTTTCCTACTGTCACGCTGTACTCCAGTTTTTTCCTTCTCATCACATGACCAAAGAATGTAGATTTACAGAGTTGTATAATACTGGTATAATAACTATTTGGGCGTAAGACGTTTTACAAAATTAAAAACTTCTGGTTCTTCTTCTTCTTAGCTTTCACCAGCTGTAAACTCGGGCGGAAAGTTCTGGTTGTTCATCCACTTCTGGACTGGAACTTCTGTTCCATAACCTGAGTAATGCGTGTGCATCCATTTTACAGATCTGACTCATTTGTATGCAGACTTCTGGTTCCTTGCCTCTCAGGCAGATGCACTACAACTTTGAAGGAAGCTCCCAATTAGTCGACTCTTACGACATGCTTTTGGGTAGGCAGTGAGTCTATTCTTGTTTTCCCTATTATAGGGCCCCAGAACCCACACAGGGAACTTCTGGTTCATCAGTATGCTTCAACCCCGACCCTGAGTAGCAGACTGGACCCCTAGTCCTCTTGAATAAGTAAGGTAAACTAGGAAGAAAAGTGTGCGCACTGCAGTAAATGAAAGGCAAACATATACCTGTAAATAGAACGTCACCGCCGTCCAGGGTTGCCTTGGCATTCTGAATTTCCACAACATTCATACGTAGATCCCCCTTCAACACTTTACGGATTTCTCCCACCTGTAATACATTAAACAGGTGTCAATCATCCAACAATGCAAACTACCATAAAAGTGCAAATGGATCTTAGATCCCTTGTAAACTACTGATCTGAATGCTTGGTGCGACACTGTGAGGAGTGGATTTCATGCGGAATGTTTCTTTAATGTTGTGCCCACAACGGCTTGTGTTATGAACTGCACTAAAAGTAGCAGGTGGCTGACTGCATTAGGAATGATGTGTACTTATGACATGTTGTGTGTTCAATGCCAGCTTTTATAACTGACTGACTGCATTGTGATCTGCAATTCCTGTGTGGGACTGCTACTGCTGGACTGTTACTTCTGATGGCTGCCTTATGCAATTATCTTGCATGTGTGAGCATCGAGATTTTACTAGGACTGACATGCTTTTCACTAGTTTACCAATGAAGGACATTTTGTGTGATTTGCACTGGCACAGGAATGGAACATCTATGGGACAACCCGTCTGCAGTAAAGCTGGAGCCTCGACTTTTGAAAATGGATCTGATGTCACATCAGCTTACAATAAATTGCCTCAGTCGAGCTATCAAAGCTGTGTTCCTAGGAAACTACCTCCTAAAACAAGGCATGGTCAGACACAAGAGACATATCTCTCCCTGTCGTCAGCTGTGCCCCGGCCAGGCTATCACTATAAAAGCCGTGTTCCGAGGAAACTAATTAACGGGTAAAACCTAAAACAAGACATGGTTAGAGACAGAGACAAGAGTCATAACTCTCCCTGTTGTGAACTGTGCCCCGGCCAGGCTATCACTATAAAAGCTGAGTTCCGAGGAAACTAATTAACGGGTAAAACCTAAAACAAGACATGGTTAGAGACAGAGACAAGAGACATAACTCTCCCTGTTGTGAACTGTGCCCCGGCCGAGCTGTCAAGGCCGTGTACCTAGAAAACTAATTACCTCCTAAAACAAGACATGGTTAGAGACATGAGACAACTGTGCCCCGGCTGGCTATCAATATCAAAGCCGTGTTCCTAGGAAACTACTACTTTCTAAAACAAGACATGGTTAGAGACAAGGGCTCTCCTTGCAGTACCGGACGAGAGCTGGACGGCGTAGTGTGGTTTAGTGGGAGTTCTCTCCCTTGGCCGCACTGGAAACTGAGCGGAAAAGTCACGAAACAAATGACATACTTACCTATCATTATATGGTTGCGTGTAGGGTTGCGTACGCTTGCCTGTAGGGTTGCGTTGTCATCATACGGTTGCGTGTAGGGTTGCGTAGTCATCATACGGTTGCGCGAAGGGTTGCGTAGTCATCATAGGGTTGGGGTTAGGGGTAGGGTTAGGGGTAGGGTTAGGGGTAGAGTTAGGGGTAGGGTTAGGGGTTAGGGTTAGATGTGAAAATTTTGACGTAGGAGTTCCAAATACTGGCCGACAATCTGATGCTTGTTGGAGTGGCGCCACTGACAGTCTGCCAAATATGACGGCAATAGCGTGCAGCTGGTGCCCAATCGGTGGCGAAGTGTCCGTAGTATCCACAGTCCGTCGACTGTTTGGGTGTGTATGTGACTGCGCGATTATAGCGAACTCCTGCGTCAAAATTGTCACATCTAACGCTAAACCTAACCCTAACCCAAACCATACCGCTAACCCTAACCACGCGAATTTATCGGTCATTAAAGCATACAGATCGACATAAACCCCCCCCCCCCCCCCCCCCCCCCCCCCCAAAAAAAAAACCCAGATTTTCCCTCAACGGACGCAACGTCAAAAAAAAAAAAACAAACAGATCTGGGGGACACAACCAAGCACAAGACAAGACAACTGTGCCCCGGCTGGCTATCAATATCAAAGCCGTGTTCCTAGGAAACTAATTACCTCCTAAAGCCTTAAACAAGACACGGTTAGAGACAGAGACATACCTCTCCCTGTCGTGAACTGTGTCCCGGACGGGCTATCAAAGCCGTGTTTCCGATCACCACCGCCGTGTCGTCAACAAAGCAACAGTCAGGGTAACTTTCATCCTCTACAAGCTCGATAATATTAATGTCGCAGTTTTTCAACACCTCCCGGATCGTTTCATACTCTTGTTTAGCCTTGTCTATATCCAACCCTTTGGGGTAATTGTCCGATCCGACGCTTCTGTTGGCCAGAGCGTTAGGAACTCTGCAAATGATAGCGAAGTTGTAGTGGAAGGCAGCCATGTTGTCGTGGACTTCCGCACCGGACGGGCAAACGACACCAGTCACCAGCACAGCAGGGCTGCCAATAGGACTTTTTTTGAAAAACCCAAGCTAAGATAACAAACAAAAAAAACCCAAGCAATACTTAAGCAAAAAACAACAACAACAAAAAAACCCAGATTGTTGAAAACCTCAAGTTACAAAACGAAACCTTTACCCACTTTATAAAAGAATATATATATATATAAAAACCAGATTTCAAAATTTGAACCCAAGGCGTCGAATAAAAACCTTAATCTGGGGGTAAACCTATCATTGGCAGCCCTGGTCACAGGGCTGTCGAAATTTGAAAATGGTACCGAACTATTTTGTAAAAAGGTACCAGAAGGTACTAAGTTTTTTTGTTAATTAAAACAACGTTAACATGTGTGTTTTATCACACACACACGTGCGCGCCGTGCGCACACACACAAACTGGCTTACCTTATATTGGTTCAGAATGAAAAATTACCTTGTCCATTACATCAATTCGACACTATCTCTAATTAGAAAGTTGGAACGATCCCCGGATTTTGGAAACACCGTGTTTACATCCCTGCTAGTGCTACGAATACGACAATTGGAAGTAAATATCGGCACAGCCAAGCATGAGAGGCACACCGAATGTATAAGAAGTCTTGTCAACAGCCAAATACAGGGACTATTAACCAGGAGACGCTGACGAATACGTTGAAGGGGAATCTGAGCACCTATGGACCTGTCTGGAGTGCTGCGAAGAAAACCCAGTTCATAATCATGTGAGTCCCCCTCAGTTTGTTACAAAGCAGTTGTGGTGGCTTCCAGTGGGTGCAGTTAATGTCCTGGAGCAATACGTCGATCTCATCAATTAATTTTGTATTGAAGTCTTCAAAGAAGGGCGATGTAAACAAACACACAATCTTAAAATTGTTTAGCAGAGAGACAATTGCAGCTGCAAAGGAATGAGTTCAAAAGACTAAGCATGCATTATGATACTTCTGGAAAGCAATTTTCTCCTCCACGCTTTTTTTCTCTCTCTGAAATTGTGAGCCAAATTTGTCTGGTAAGTTCTCAGCATTAGGTAGTTGATCTTGCGCTACCAATTACCTTCATTCTTTGTTAATTTGTCCATAGCGTTCTTCTTTAACAAGGCTGGGAAATTTCACGACCAATGACATAATTTACGTCAGTCTTCCTACAGTAGCATGGTTCCTGCGCAAGAATGATACGTAAATCGTCGGCTCTGTGGTTAAGTCGATGCGAACGCTTCGTAATGCTGGATGCCAGGTTCGATCCCAACTGAGGGCCATGCGCCTTGCGTTGGTTTCGACAGTGGTATCAAGAAAGCCGACCGTCCAGTAAACAATGACAAACTACTGGACGTAAATTTGCCTAGAAAACCCACACAACAGACAGGGGCTGTTGGGGTTGGTTCTGCAACGTCCTGTAAAGTATACGCAACTAACCTAACTTTCCTACAGTAACCTTATTGGACCCAGCACCTCAAGTAACTGTAGCATACAAATACTCGTTAATTCACCAGACAGAAAGTGCTGAAACACCAGCACACCCCCCCCCCCTAACTTTTTTTAAAGATTTAAAGTAATGCCAAATTTTAAATATTAATTTACAAGTTCCGGAACATAACAAAACAGCGAGCATGGTACCAAAAGTACAGATTTGCCCTGCAAGGGTCAAATAGTAGCGTGACATGGAAGTAAAGCATGAGGCCAGTCTGTGTCGCCTTCGAGGCCGAGATAGGAGACATTATAACCAATTCCTCATGGGAACAATAAGTAGAAGAACCCTGGAGTGGCTGCTGCATCGGAGGACTGAGCATGCAAGGGAATGCCTAATGTACAGCGACGTAGATTGTGAAAACAGTAGCAAATGTGTACAAAAGTACCAATTTTGGCAGCTCTGCACTGGACTGGTTTTTGGGGCGGGGGATAATTCGGGCTCGAATCACGGATTCAAATAATTGGGTATATTGTTATGTTGGGGGGGGGGGGGGGGGGGGGGGGGGGGGGGGGGGGGGGGGGGGGGGGGGGGGGGAGGGGGGTGGGGAGGGGGAGGGGGGGGGGGGGGGGGGGGTGGGGGGGGACGACATTCAAAAATGTAAAACAATAAAATAAGTGCCGTGCAAAGCGCTACTGATGTATTGGTGCTTGTTGGGGACGCTGAGAGGACAAGATGGAATCTTAATAGGATCGACCTGTATAAGGATTCCGCAACAGAAATTAACAACCTGCATACAAATAAGTTAGATCTGTAAAACAAAACAGATGTGCACGCAACATTCAGACTCTGAAGCAAGACTAACGTCCAGAGGTGGACAAACAACCATAACTTTCCGCCGAAGTTTACAGCCTATGAATGCACATAAGAAGAAGAAGAAGAAGAAGAAGAAGAAGAAGAATAAGAAGAAGAAGAAGAAGAAGAAGAAGAAGAAGAAGAAGAAGAAGAAGAAGAAGAAGACAGACTCACAGCACAAACATAAATTAAGATGAGATCTCAAGATAAGAAATCAGGACATCGTCATTATCATGTACCGCGCCGGTAAGCGTAGGCTGTTTTGTTTCACCCTCTCATACGATTACAAGAATCGCGGATGTTCAGTGTTTTTGTCTCACCTCATCCATCTGGCCAGGTCATCCAGGCATCTATCTCTTTGCTTTCCTCTTGCACTCTTTCCATCAGTCTTGCCAGTTGTTCTCAAGCCAGAAGTCGGCGTGTATCTCCTTGAGAGGCAAGGAGTCAACAGTTTCCCTACCAACCAGCTAGATCTATAAAGCAGATCACTGCCTGTCTTTACATTTTGGTGCCCTCGATCCAGGATTGAACCTGGATCTCCCTCATGACAATTTGGCGTTCTAACCATTCGGCCAGCTTTCCCTCCTGGTTGAACAACTATCTAATGAAATCGGATGTGTCGAGCCGAAGGGCGCATATATCGCAGCCCAGCATTAAACCATAACATAACGTGCCAACCGCCTTTTAAAGGGCGACAGCAGCAGAAGCACTGCTGCAGATGTCACCCGCCACAATTCATTTTTTATGATGGCTTCTTTTTTTTTTCCACAGTTTGTGACTCAAAGTGATGTTAGGTCTGAGGTGTCCTTATATTTTACTTCTTCGGTAGTAATAATAACAACTCCACTGGGGAGCATGCGCAGCAGGGTTCTACCAATCATCAGTAGAAAGATCCCTCATCGACAGTTGTTTTGGCCCGTTACTTCCAAAACAATCTCAAATTGGTTCACGACGCCAGGCCTCGATCTTTTCCTGCGGTACTTTATCGGACAGGGGCAAGACGAAATGGTGACTTTGCAACAGGTATTGTGAGATTTGATGTTATATATTGACACTGCGGTAGCAAATTAGCCGCCTACCTTTACGACCAGAGTGAAAAGCTTACGGTTGATTCATCGGACAGGTGTTAGACTTTGGCAATTGGCACTAAAACAATGGCAGATATTTATCGGGCACTTTATAAATGAAAAGCTCTTTTCCACTCAGACCAGTTTACCGAGGCCCATACCCCACGACGTTCCGTTGCGTCCAAAAATCAAATCCAAGCCCTTTCCAAAAGTTTCGCCCAGTAGTCTTAGTTCCGTCTATGCTCTTTTCCTTACAAGCCCAGGTGCTTCAGTACATTGTATGTGGAAGTGGAGATAAGTCCTCTTGCGCCTACCTCGACGGCAAAGATTTTACTGAGTACGCTTCATCTCTCCTTAGACCGGCCACCAGCTCACGGTACTTTATGAGCTTGTACAGGTGATTTTCTTTTCATCCGCGACTCGTACGGCACAGTCAGCTCTATCATGATGAGCTGGCATTTTTCCGCAGAGTGCAGGACCATGACCGGTCTTTCGGATTGATTCTGGGTACTTTTCGAAACCAGGCAGGTCGACCGCCAGTTACCAGTCCCTTGCAGTGTCAAGTACTGATGAAGAGTATACGACCTTGTTGACTTTCCTTTAGAGATCTGCCCATCCTTGAAGAAGCATATGAAATGACAGTATGAAACTAGAAGAACAACAATATGGCAAAACAAATGGAAGAATAACAATGAGTATGGCAAAAATAAAAATGGGAAAGAAACAATGAAATTACAAAAATTTGAAAAAAACTAATGGGAGAATAACAGTAACATTGTGTTATTATTTGCAACCAAGAGCGTACATCATCATCATCACTAAGTGCCTTGCAAAATGGCATGGGCGATCATGCTTCTCCACAACATGTGATCAACATCACCATTCATTAGCTTATGTGCTGACGCCCCTTCAAGCCATGACAAAAGACTGTGAGCCTTCAAATTAGAACATTCTTTGATGCTTTAAATCTCCCAATGAATTATAGGTCCTCAACCAAGTTAAGCCAGATTTTTATACACAGGTTCACTGATGATTGGAGTACACAGCTACAATTTTCTACTGACTCACAGAGCATGTTGAGAAAGGTGGAGACAGGCATGCTCCGTGCAGAGTGGCAAGCATCACTTCAAAGGTCCTGGGTGATTAGCATCCTTTGGATATTTTCTCCAGGTCATGCAGGTGTGTTGGATAATGAGCAGGCAGACAGACTTGCCGGTTCTGCACGACGTGGTGGTGAACTTATGTATGACACATTGGATGTTGTGAGGGCCCTTTGGGTACGAATAAACAGTGCCGAGGCACAGATAGATCATTACAGTCTGGGGAAAATGGCACTGCGAGGAGTTACAAGGGAATCTGGCTGACGCTTAAGACTCAGAGGGAAAGGTGAGACGGATATACAATCAGACAGTTACTGGTACCATCGGAATTTTAACTCTTCGCTTGCTGTTGAAGATGGGGACGGAGCGCTTATGGGGGTGTCCCGAGTGCTGTGATGTAGATTCTTAATTCAACATTCAATTTTCTGCAATTTACGACAGTCTTACGCCAAACCCTCCTTAGTTAAGTTCTTATGACATGCATGGTGGGTTACGGTGATACAGCAAAACCTCGCTAACGCGAATTCCAAGAGACAAAAAGTTACTTTTATAAAATTTGTGTTAACCGTTGACTAAACCACTCTAATAAAAACAAGACCCTGCAGGGACCAACATTTTGTTCATGTTCACCAAGTGTTAATCTTAAGCGAGTTTGTGTTAACAAGATTTTACTGTAATTGTATTTTGGTGTGCAGAGTAATGAGCAGGCTGAGAGATTGGCTGCTGCTGCCCCTCTGGGTGGTGAGCCACTTTATCATAAAGTGGACACGGTGAAGGCTCTCTGGAATCAACTAGACAGTGCAACAGAACAGACAATGTACCCAAACCTTGAAAGACTAAATGAACTGAGATTCTGGAAGATATTCAACAGTGGGGGAAACATAGGCAGACTTTAATCAGATTGCAACTAGCACTATCTGTATGGGGAAGCCTGTTCCAAACACAATAAAGACAAAACTGTATAGTATACGAGGGGGATATGGACAGCACAATAGCTTTCACAAAAGCTACCAACCTCCTGATATGTTTTCTGACACAAGAACTGAAGAAGATGAAGTATGGGGAACTCTTCGCTGGCTACTAAGCAAGAAGACTGAGCATGTGTGGGACTGCCCCGAGTGTAGTGATGTCAAATCTTGATTCATTTCTTCATTCAAGGGACTAGTAACACATAGTCAATCAAATTCCTAATTATGTCAAAGTCTTCCAGTCTGATAAAAATTTGGGAGTATCACTTTTTGTTTAACGTGTAAAGTTACTTTATTCCCATCCCGGTGTGGGATCTGGGGCCCTGTTGTAGGGAAAACAAGTCTGAGTGCATCTGCCTGAGAGGCAAGGAACCAGCAATCTGCATACAAATGAGTCAGATCTGTAAAACGGATGCACACGCAACACTCATGTTCTGGAACACGGCTGCAGTCTAGAAGTGGACGAACAACCAGAACTTTCCGCCAGAGTTTACAGCTGGTGAACGTGAAGAAGAAGAAGAAGAAGAAGAAGAAGACCTGATTCACACTATTAACTATTAAAGTGCAATAAACCTGGTGTTTCAACAATACAGCCAGTTTGTGATTTAGGCATTGCGAAAATGCTTCTTAATTCTGAAATACCGAGTTCGACTCCAGCTGCAGTGCCTTGATTTCAACAATAGTATCAAGAGCTGACCATTTTGAAAGTAATGGCAAACTAGTGAATGCAAAATTGCCTAGTAAAATCATAGAGCCAACAAATGCTTGGCTTGGTTCTGCAACCTCCTTATCTAGAATACAAAATAGCATGACAACAAACAATCACATAATCTTATGTGGAGGTCAAAGAGAAAACCATCACGTTTTACCCTAACGATAAACGTCAAAGGGAAAACCATCACATTTTACCCTAACGATAAACTTCAAAAAGAAAACCATCACATTTTACCCTAACGATAAATGTCAAATTGAAAACCATAATATTTTACCCTAAAGATAAACGTCAAAGGGAAAACCATCACATTTTACCCTAACGATAAATGTCAAAGGGAAAACCATCACATTTTACCCTAACGATAAACTTAAAGAGAAAACCATCACATTTTACCCTAACGATAAACGTCGAAGGGAAAACCCTCACATTTTACCCCAATGATAAACGTCAAAGGGAAAACCATCACATTTTACCCTAAGGATAAAAGTCAAAGGGAAAACCATCACATTTTACCCCAATGATAAACGTCAAAGGGAAAACCATCACATTTTACCCTAAGGATAAACGTCAAAGGGAAAACCATCACATTTTACCCCAATGATAAACGTCAAAGGGAAAACCATCACATTTTACCCTAATGATAAACATCAAAGGGAAAACCATCACATTTTTACCTAACGATACATGTCAAAGGGAAAACCATCACATTTTACCCTAACGATAATCATCGAAGGGAAAACCCTCACATTTTACCCCAAGGATAAACGTCAAAGGGAAAACCATCACATTCTACCCCAAGGATAAACGTCAAAGGGAAAACCATCACATTTTACCACAACGATAAACGTCAAAGGAAAAACCATCACATTTTACCCCAACGATAAATGTCAAAGGGAAAACCATCACATTTTACCCCAAGGATAAACGTCAAAGGGAAAACCATCACATTTTACCCAAACGATAAACGTCAAACCATCACATTTTACCCCAACGATAAACGTCAAAGGGAGAACTCTCACATTTTACCCTAACGATAATCATCGAAAGGAAAATCCTCACATTTTATCCCAACAATAAATGGGAGCCTTAAATTCCCATTTCCCTGTGTGTGTTCCAGGCCTTTGGGGGGGGGAAAAATAGCAATGTGGTTTCTCTTAATGGCATCCCACTCCAAGAAATGGAGTTGTACATCTATTTGAGCAGTAATTTAAAGATGGGTGAACTGACAGAGATATTAAAATTCGAATACAAACAACAAGAGGAGTTTTCACAGCACTAAGAAATTAGTGGAGGCCAAAAGAAATTAAAACTATTACTAAACTTAAAATTTTTTAATCCTAATGTCAAATCAGTACTGCTGTTTGGAGCGGAACATGGAGAACAACTAAGGCAATTATCAATAAACTACAAACATTCATTAACTGATGCCTGAGCAGAATAGAGGGAATTAAATGGTATGACAGAATCTCTAGTGTAGAGCTTTGGGAGAGAACTAAACAAGTTGCAGTTAACCAAGAGGTGAAGAAAAGACGATGGTGTTGAATAGGGCACACATTGAAAAAACCTGAGAACAATAAAACTAGAGTTTCTTTTGCACAGAAACCCACAGGGGCATAGAAAAAAAGGAAGATAAAAAAACACACGAAGAAGGGAGCTAGAGAGTGGAGTTAATAAGATGGGGAGGATATACAAAGAGCTGCATGCGACAGCAAAGGTTAGAGTGACTTGGTGTGAGTTGGTTGAGGGACTATGCTCCACTGGGGATTAGAAGGCAGAAGAAGAAGAGAAGAATAGATCCAATGCCGCCATCAAGGATGTTATAAAAGGTGACCAATTAGCGGGGTGTGCTACTAAAATCAGATCTGTTAGGTCAAAAGGTGCATATATCACAACTTAGCTGTAAAAAACAACACAATGCCCCAACTGCCCTTTAAAGGGTGAAAGAAGAAGAAAATAGAAGGAAAATAGTCACACAGAAATGTAATGGTTACGAACTATGCTAGGTGTAAGGAGGAAAGATCAACTTATAGAATAATGATATCAGGAGAAGAGTCGGCACAGAACCAATACTGAACTTTATAGGCAGCCAGAAAATCAAATGGTTTGGTCATGTCACAAGAATGGCATCAGACATGGCCCCACAGAGTGCAATGCTACACAAATACAAAAGTAACAGAGCCAGAAGTCCACAGCAGAAATATCAGAAACACTAAAAAGTACTTCATACGAAGCGAACAGAAGGGTCTGCTCCAAAAAATTTTTCCTTCCCTGAACCATTCAAAGAGTAGAGAGAAGAAGAAGAAGAAGAAGAAGAAGAAGAAGAGGAGGAAGTAGAAGAATAAAAAAAATCCACAGTGCAGTGATATTTAAAAAAAAAAAACTCCATACAAGTCTTTAGACAAACAATTTGACAAGACACCATATCCCCTGTGACGTCTGCAATGAACTCAACCCCAGTGTGCAACTCTGGCAGCGCTGCCAAGTCTTCTTGCTTAACTACAACAGCAGTGAGCTCCCTTTAGTCAGCAGGGACCGTAGGTTGCTGGGCTGCTCCATTTGTGCAGACATGTTGGCTTGCTTCAGACCAGCTGAAAACCACAGAATGGGGGGTTGCCTTGTTTTAGTAGCTAGGTAATTTTCATAACCCTGTTTACTTTACCAAGCTAAACAATTTATTACTGATTTATTATCAGCCAACATTTATGTATCAATTGTATTATGAGATTGGCTGCAGTGCTTTCACTGTTATCTTTCGGTAAGGTTCTTGTGGGTTCCAGTGCAAAGACATTCCTAGTTATATTGTTCTCAGGTTT
Source organism: Candidula unifasciata (assembly GCA_905116865.2). Taxonomy (NCBI): domain Eukaryota; kingdom Metazoa; phylum Mollusca; class Gastropoda; order Stylommatophora; family Geomitridae; genus Candidula; species Candidula unifasciata. Next base: position 276,127 of record CAJHNH020003813.1, read on the forward strand.
TCTCAAGTGTGTTCTATTCAACGCCAGCTTCTTTTCTTAACCTCTTGGTACACTGGAACTTGTTTAGTTCTCTCCCAATTCACTCTATTCTGTGCAGGCACCAGCTAATTCATGTTAGTATTTTATTTGTAATTGCCGTAGTTGTTCTCCATGTTTCCGCTCCATACAACAGTATTGATTTGACATTAGAATTAACAATTTTAGGTTAGCTACTTCTTCTTCAGCGTTCCGAGCCCTTGAGGTTCATTGCTGCAGATATCACCCGCCTCCATTCATCTCTCTGGTTGGCCTTCTCTTTCCAGTTGGTGACACCAAGTGTTTGCAGGTCTGTGTGGACAATATCTCTCCATCGTCTTCTTGGTCTGCCTCATGGTCTACAACCATTCATCTCCCTTGTGTATACAGATTTTATTTTTCTGTCATCTGACATTCTTTCAATATGCCACAACCATTACAGTCTATTAGCTCTCAATTTGCCAGTTATCATAGGTGATTTAAACTGGTCCTTCAGGTTGGGGGCTGACACCCCCACCTTAGTAAAACTTCACCTTGTCACGAAACAAACATCTAAGCCTCGATTTCAGATGGATTTGAGGTTTACTATTAGTTTTAATTTCTTACTCATAGTCTGCATACACATAAGCCAGATCTGTAAAACGGATGTGCACGCACAACTCAAATTCTAGAACAAGATTCAAGCCCACAAGTGGATGAACAACCAGAACTTTCCGCCGAACAAGACTCAAGCCCACAAGTGGATGAACAACCAGAACTTTCCGCCGAACAAGACCCAAGCCCACAAGTGGATGAACAACCAGAACTTTCCGCCGAACAAGACTCAAGCCCACAAGTGGATGAACAACCAGAACTTTCCGCCGAACAAGACTCAAGCCCACAAGTGGATGAACAACCAGAACTTTCCGCCGGAGTTTACAGCCGGTGACTACAAAGAACAGTGATAATCAATTGTGGGATTTCATGGTCTAGTCTGCACAAATTGTCGTAGGAGAAGCAAAGATCACTTATACAATTCTTCTTCGTTCACCAGCTGTTAGCTCTGGTGAAAAGTCCTGGCTGTTCATTCATTTGGACTTTGGCTTCGTGCCAGGGCCTGAGTTTTGCATGTACATCCGTTCTACTGGCTTGTGTGCTGGTTGTTCCTTGCCCCTCAGGCAGAGGCACTCTTTCTTCGAAGGAAGCCCCCAATTAGTCGACTCCTACAACATGCTTGTTGGGGAGGCAGTGGGTCTATTCTTGTTTTCCTAACAATGGGGCTCCAGACCCAACACAGGGAAGTTTTACAATTATTTTCTGACTTCTGATTTGTGACACCAGCTGTGTGCTCAGGCAGTCTTGTTTTAAGTGTGCAACAATAGCATTCTTATTTTTGTGGCCAGTCTAAGGAGCATATAGCACGACCCATAAATATTAGAGACTGGTCAGCACTCATAAGCAGCACCTTTGGCTTACTACAGGCAGCACCTTTAGCTTACTACAGGGAGCACCCATAGCTCACTACAAGCAGCACCTTTAGCTTACTACAGGCAGCACCCATAGCTCACTACAAGCAGCACCCATAGCTCACTACAAGCAGCACCTTTAGCTTACTAAAGGCAGCACCTTTAGCTTACTACAGGCAGCACCTTTAGCTCACTACAAGGAGCACATATGGCTCACTACATGCAGCACCTTTAGCTCACTACAGACAGTATCTTTAGCTTACTACAGGCAGCACCTTTAGCTCACTACACGGAGTACCTTTAGCTCACTACAGGGAGCACATTTGGCTCACTACATGCAGCACTTTTAGCTCACCACAGGGAGCACATTTGGCTCACCACAGGGAGCGCCTTTGGCTCACTACAGGCAGCACCTTTAGCTCACTACAGACAGCACCTTTGGCTCACTACAGGCAGCACCTTTGGCTCACTACAGACAGCACCTTTAGCTCACCACAGGCAGCATCTTTAGCTCACTACAGGCAGCACCTTTGGCTCACTACAGGGAGCACATTTAGCTCATTACAGGGAGCACCTTTAGCTCACTACAGGGAGCACATTTGGCTCACTACAGGCAGTACCTTTAGCTCACTACAGGGAGAACATTTGGCTCACTACAGGCAGCACCTTTGGTTCACTACAGGCAGCATCTTTAGCTCACTACAGACAGCACCTTTGGCTCACTACAGGCAGCACCTTTGGCTCACTAAAGGGAGCACATTTAGCACACTACAGGGAGCACCTTTAGCTCACTACAGGGAGCACATTTGGCTCACTACAGGCAGTACCTTTAGCTCACTACAGGGAGAACATTTGGCTCACTACAGGCAGCACCTTTAGCTCACTACAGGGATAACATTTGGCTCACTACAGGCAGCATGTTTAGCTCACTACAGGGATAACATTTGGCTCACTACAGGCAGCACCTTTAGCTCACTACAGGGAGAACATTTGGTTCACTACAGGCAGCACCTTTAGCTCAACACAGGCAGCACCTTTAACTCACTACAGGGAGAATATTTAGCTCACTACTAGCAGAACCTTTAGCTCACTACAGGCAGCACCTTTGGCTCACTACAGGCAGCACCTTTAGCTCACAGCAAGGAGAACATTTGGCTCACTACAGGGAGCACCTTTAACTCACTAAAGGGAGCACCTTTAGCTCACTACAGGCAGCACCTTTAGCTCACTATATGCAGCACCTTTAGCTCACTACAAGCAGCACATTTGGCTCACTACAGGCAGCACCTTTGGCTCACAACAGGCAGCACATTTGGCTCACAACAGGCAGCACATTTGGCTCACTACAGGCAGCACATTTGGCTCACTACAAGCAGCACCTTTAGCTCACTACAGGCAGCACATTTGGCTCACTACAGGCAGCACCTCTGGCTCACTACAGGCAGCACATTTGGCTCACTACAAGCAGCACATTTGGCTCACTACAGGCAGCACATTTGACTCACTACAGGCAGCACATTTGGCTCACTACAGGCAGCACATTTGGCTCACAACAGGCAGCACCTTTGGCTCACTACAGGCAGCACATTTGGCTCACAACAGGCAGCACCTTTGGCTCACTACAGGCAGCACATTTGGCTCACTACAGGCAGCACATTTGGCTCACTACAGGCAGCACTATTGGCTCACTACAGGCAGCACTATTGGCTCACTACAGGCAGCACTATTGGCTCACTACAGGCAGCACTATTGGCTCACTGTAGCCAGCAACTTTGGCTAAGTACAGGCACCACCCTTCAGCGATTCCTGAGAAGCAGCCTGCAGATCTGTGACTTCAATTCCTTGCGCAGATGAGCACCTCACTGCCTCGGCGTTTTAGACTGCTCTCTCTGGCACATTTTATGCAGAGACCCCAGGCACATATTATGGCAGACATGGGAAGCATGCATCTGGCGTAAAGAATATGAAACTTGCAGGATCAAATTCTACAGAATGATTAAAAAAAAAAAAAAAAAACAGAAGACAGACTAATGGAAATATTGAGAAGATTGAAGTAAAAAGTATAAAGTGAAGAGTAAAGTAGATCCAAAAGGCTGAGACAAAAAAAGCCCAGATAATATACGTAAAAAAATTAACTAATAAAACAGTGACAGGAACAGGGCAAAGCCTTGACCAGTGAATGAAGAATAACAGTTCGCCAGCAAAGAAATAAAACATACCATAATTCAAAAAAACAATTCTTAAAATAAAAAATAAACCCTTATACAATTCACAAGAAATAGAAAAGATGGGGAAAGTACAAAATAGATTTTAAAAAAAAAAACGAAAAAACGTGCACAAATATGAGAAATGAACAAACGAACAAAAATGAAACTGAACACATGCAACCCTCATGAATTGAGTGCAGCATACTTACTAGCTAACAAATGAGATTTGAAAGCTTCGTAGCTAACAGTAGGATCTCTGAGCCCTACGCCAACGTTTTCATTGGTCTCCTGTTTGTTTATCTCAAACTTGACCCACTTATAACGAGAACATTTGCGAGAGCCCGGACAAGACTGGATCAAGTTCTGGACCACCGGATGTGACAAGCCGAAGAAATCCAAGCCGTGGCCATCAACCGGCAACAAACTTCCACCCCTGAGGAATGACAAAGACATGCTGTAAGTTCATATTTTTTCTTCTTCACATACACAATTTATTCAATTGGAGGGAGTCGCTGTGGCAGAGCTGCTAGATGCTCAACGCGGATTGGAAGGTCGTGGGTTCGCTCCCTGGCAGAGCCGGACGTAAAAAAAAAAATGACTTTGCCTCTCAGGTCGACCCAGCCTTGAGTGGGTACCGGGTGCAGTCCCAGGAAGTAAAGGTGGTTGGCATGATGCTGACCACATCACCCATCTTGTGCCGATTGGTCTTAAAAATATAGGTCTAGTCCTACATGCCCTATACGCCTAAAGGCATGGAAAAGGGTCCTTTACTTTTACTCAACTAGCACAGTGAAATAATAATAAGATTCAAACATGGTATGCTAGGAATAGCGGTTGGTGGGCATACTGTTAACAATCTGCGATATGCTGACGATATAGTTTTGATCGCTGAAAGTGAAACACAACTGCAAGAAATGATGGATATAATTGTAACAGAAAGTAAAAACAAGGGTCTTAGTTTGAATGGCAGAAAAACAGAAGTAAAGGTAATTACCAAGAAAACTGACCCTTCAAAATGCAACATCAAAGTAAATGGAACAAACCTCAAGCTAGTTGATACGTTTAAGTACTTGGGTACCCTGACAACATCGGATGGAAGATGTATTACTTACTTAGTCGCTCCTCTTCTACCTTGGGGTGTAGAGGTTTGCCAGACGTCTCTATCAGCAGTTTTCTTTCTGGCTTTGTTCCATTCCAGTCCTCTGTCAGTTAGGGATTCCTGGATGTTGTCTTCCCAGCACACCCTGGGTCGCCCTGGAGGTCTAGTTCCCTGGTTCTTAGCCTCCCATGGTGGCCGATTTTCTCCCATTTTGAATACATGTCAAAACCATCGTAACTGTGACTGATCCACTCGGGTTTGTAAGGACTGGGTATCAAGATCTTGACGTATTGTCTGATTGCAGACTCTGTCCCTTCTTGTCACATAGACCACTTTTCTCAGATATCTCATTTCTGAGACCTGAAGCTGGATTCTGTGAGCTGTTGTCATTGCCCATCTTCTTCTTCGCGTTCACCAGCTGTACACTCTGGCGAAAAGTTCTGGTTGCTCGTCCACTACTGAACTGCAGTCCTGCTCCAGAACCTGAGTGTTGCATGTGCATCAGTTTTACAGATCTCATTCTCTTGAAAACAGACTGTTGGTTCCTTGCCTCTCCGGCAGATGCACTCTGACTTCAAAGGAAGCTCCCCAATTAGTCGACTCTTACGACATGCTTTTGGGGAGGCAGTGGGTCTATTCTTGTTTTCCCCACAATGGGGCCCCGGAACCCACACGGGGGGGTCATTGTCCATGACTCACATGAAGATGCATTAAAGAAGTCAAATGTCGAATAGCTCAAGCAAAGGCAGTATTTTACCAAATGAAGAATATATTATGCAATCTTTCTCTGTCAACTGAGATGAGTAAGAGAATTCTTAAAAGCAATAAAAATCATATATTGATATTGTGTGTAACTCATGGACAGAAAATTGGTAAAAACTTATTTGGAAGCTGCGGAGATGTGGGTTTATAGACAAATTATGAGAATACCCTGGACAGATAAAAATAGTAATGAAGATATCTTGAAGATTGCACACATCAGAAGGAGACAATCTACATTCTTGTGTCATGTGATGAGAAGGATAAAACTGGAGTACATTGTGACGGTAGGAAAGTTGGAGGGGAGGAGAGACAGGGAGACTGAGAGAACAGATGCTGGAGAAAGAGAAGAGGGAAAGAGAGAGAGAGAGAGAGAAAGAGGGAGAGAGAGAGAGAAAGAAAGAAAGAGAGAAACAGTCTAACACAGAGAAAAGATGAAACACACAAAGGAGATAGATAGACTGGAAGAAACAGATGGGTCCAGGTAAACAGAAACAAAAAATTAATTAACGAACTTTATTTTCAAAGGGTCACAAATTTGGCAGACAGGCCCATCTTACATTCTGCCCTTCCAAACAATCCTTCACAAGCAATTTTTCTATAAAGCATGTTTTCTAGTTTGGGGTTAAAGCGTAGGCGGACACTCCCACTCTTGTAAAACTTCACCTTCGTCATGAAACAGACAGAAGACTACGCCCTTCAACATCTGCTAAAGTCAAAGCACCAAAATCCAAATATATAAAATGTTGACAGACCAGTCATTTTGTATGGCTCTGAAACTTGGAGCATATCTAAAAGAGATGAAGCCTTATTACACATTTTCACAGAGTCCTACGGCGAATCTTTGGACCCATCAAAGATACAAACAGCAGGGAAATGGAGAGAGAAGCAACACTGATATTCATAATCTGTTTAAATCACCACTGATCACTGGTATTATGAGAGCTAACAGACTGAAATGGTTGGGGCATACTGAGAGAATGTCAAAAGACAGAGAGGCAAAAACTGTTTACACAAGGAAGCTAAATGGTTGTAGACCATAGACCTGCCAACACTTGATGTCACCAACTGGAAAGAGAAGGCCAACCAGAGAGATGAATGTAGGCGGGTGATATCTACAGAAATGAACCTCAAGGGCTCGGAATGCTGAAGAAGATGAAAAGAGCAAGTTCTGGTTTCCGTTCTAGAAGAAAAGCAAAAATCTCAACCACGTTCAACCTGCTGGTGACAGCTGAAGCTGCCAGCAGTCTCCGGTTATATTTGTGGTCTGGTGTTTTTGCACCACTTCTGTGTCAGCTCTCTGGCTTTGTCCACCTTTCCTCAAAGTCAGACCGCTTGATCCTATTCTGTGTCGGAATATGTTCCTCATGCCCTTATATTCCATTCCTGACGTTTTCCTCGTGGTTCATGCTCCTTGAAGACCAGCCAGGCGTATCTCATAGAAGAGCAAGCTAGTTCTACAAAACATCCTTTTGGACAATCATTTATAGTTTTAAATTTCTGGATAGTTTATACGTTGCCAGAAAGTACTGAAAACAGTTTTGGGGTTTGGATATAAAGCATGTTTTGTTCTTCTTCTCTCTTTTGTTGATATCTGCTTATGCCGCTAGGCGTTGCAGTTCATCAGACGATCGGCAGCCGAACCAGGGTGCGCTGGATCGCTTGATATGCCGTGATGTTATGCAGTCTCAAGGTGTCAGTGACTCCTTCAATCCATCTTCTTCTCCTGCCTCTTGGTGTTTTGATTTTCAGGTAGCACGCTCTTGCTGCTGGCATCGTTGGTTTCATTCTCATTAGATGGCCAAACCATTTCATATTGTGTTTCTCATTAAATTTGATGATGGGTGTTGTTCCAACAGTTCTTGTGATATCATTTCTCACTTGATTTTTTTTGGGTTTTAATCACAGCCATTCTCAAACATCTCATCTCAGCAGTGGTTAGTTTTCTCTCATGTTCTTTCCTAATGTTATATACAGTTTCTGTTCACATAACAGTATATATATATATATATATTTCAAGGATATCAAGTGAAGACTAACCTTGACTTATTGATAGCTCTAATCAGCAGATTGTGACACTCAATGGGCGAGTCGGATTTGAACACAATGTCCGAGCTGTCTTCTGCAGCAATTTCAAACTTGGGAAGACAAATACAGATTTTTAAATACTTTAAACAACACAGAGACAATTACTCACCCAATCATGAGCAACAAAATATGTTCGCCTCGTGTGGGTGCCAGGAAAAAAAAAGGGAAGGGGGGGGGGGGGGTGTAACACACTGTTCCTTAATAAGCCATTCATAAAATAAAAGGTGAGTAATTAAGGATTTATTAAATGGATGTACTGAGCCTAAAGCTGTAGATATCACAGCCTAGCTGTAAACTGCAACACAATGCACAAATTGCCTTTTTAAGAGCTAATGAAGCAGAAAAAGAAACATTTTCTTCATCACTGCATCTCTGAAGCGACTTTGTCTAGATTTTCTTGTAGGCCTCAGAGATAGAGATCACTGGGTCATGACAAGAGTCAACCAATACACATTTTTTTTTATTATGCATGCTTTCTAACTGACTCAATGAATATGCTCAAGAGGACCCAGAAGGGTTGCAAACGAAGACAATGGACGGAGTCCCTGAAAAGATCTAGCTGACAAAAATCAGTTTCGCATTTGTCCAGGGATATTCTGGTGTAAAGGGCAATGAACAAGCTGACGAGCAAGTTATGCTCACAGGGGAAACGGACGAGCAATGGACAGGGCTGGTATACCAAATGCCCAGTGCTTTAATAATATCCTACCCCAAACAGGGAAAATCCACAGGTCACGGGACAGTCTAATATTTCAGGGGGTGGCAGATAGGCTGCATGCACTTGTGGGACCTAGACTGCACTCGTGGGACATAGTTGGGTTGGGGTTAGCACCAGTTCTAGATGTTTTGGGGTCATTAAAAGCATCGGAAAGCCGGGAAATCTGGTCTTACCACCCTCTAAAATGTTAGACTGTCCTGTGACATCATCTAGGGGTAAGATATTAATAAAGCACCGAATGCCTTTAGAAAGGCAGCTCAATAAACAAATAAAGTTATGATTGTGAGTCTGCAACAGTGATGAGACTACAGGAACATAACATCAAAAGTGTTAAAGCCAGACAAGAGCAGTACACAGGGGTCCAAAGAAGAACAGTAAACCAACACAGAACTGGTGTCATAAGCTAATACACTGAGGGAGGTACTGAAGAGGGGATCTGAGCACTTATGGATTGGATGATTCCATGTACGATGATGATAATCTGTCAACTAAGTAACTATTTTTAAGGCTCCGGGGAATGTATTCCATTTAATACTTCACAATGTGTTTACTGAATACTCCCTTTATATACATGCACACTATACTATATATACTCCCAACGGAAATGCATATGTATGTATTTGTTAAATGTACATTTAAATAAATCTAAAACCAATTATTTGTGAAGTGCAAAAAAATTTTTTTAAGGATCGTTTTCAGGGATTTCTATTGATTCGTAGCCAATTCTTTTAGCGTTTCCGGGGTGAAAGGCTTAAGGGACTCTTAGCTAAAACTAAAATGTGCAACAGAGACAAGAAGAAACAACATTTTAAAAAAACGTGACTAACATTACAAATAAACCCAAAGGGGGAGTTCTTACAATTGGTCCGTCGTCGTTGTCGGAGATCTTGCAGGTGTACAAGCATTTTGAATCGAGTTTCTGAAGACTGGAAAACACTCGAGTGATGCAGTATCCCACGGGATAGATGGACTCAGGGCAGTGGAAGCTAAGACGGTCTGGAACAATCTGTAACACAAAAGAAAATATTCCCTTTAGACAAATAGTTACATTGCCTTGTTCACACAACATTCATCATACACTGCTTCATCCCTGTGTGAATTGTGGCTGGAAGAAGGGGTGGGGGGGTCACACTGGCCCATAACAAGCAGGAGATAAGAGTCGACTAATTATGGGTGTTTATGTTAGAGCTGGAGTACATCTTCCTCTGAGGTGAGAAACCAACAGTCTGCATACAAATAAGGCAGATCTATAAAATTTGTGTGCACTCATGTTCTGGAACAAGACTAAAGTCCACAAGTGGATGACCAACCAGAATTTATCGCCGGAGTTTACAGCTGGTGAACGCGAAGAAGAGGAAGAAGATGATTGACCGTGATGTTCCTGCGTGGGTTCCAGGGCCCTATTATAGGGAAAACAAGAACAGACCCACTGCCTACCCAAAAGCATGTCGTAAGATTTTGAGCTTCCTTCAAAGTCAGAGTGCATCTGCCTGAGAGACAAGGAACCAACAGTCTGCATACAAATAAGCAAGATCTGTAAAATAGATGTCCATGCAAAATTCAGGTCTTGGAACGAAGCCAAAGTCCAGCAATGGATGAACAAACCATTTTTTCCAGCGGGGAATGCAAGCAAAAAACAACATGATAACTAGGACAACAGCTCATCCCATCCATATGGATAAAGCCATCCATATGGATAAAGTCATCCAAGTATCTATCTCTTTGGCCTCCTCTTGCTCCCTTCCATCAAATTTGCCAGCTATTACTAAGTTCATGAGTCCATCCATTCTCATAACATGTCAACAACAAAAACATCAACAACTGTCTACGTCTAATTTTTCTAATCATCATAGTTTAATTTGTTCCAAGGAAGACTGCCTCCTTTACCTTCCATTGCAGGATATTCGTTAAATTCTGCTCTTCTACTTCTGATTCCACTTCCTTTGGCTATAAACTCCCAATGGAAAGTTCTGTTTGTTTGTCTACCTTTGAACTTTGGTCTTATTCCAGAATGCGGGCAAAATATGGAGTTAAAAATCTACCCAAAGTATTTCAGGATCCTCGCCAGTGCTACAGAGCCTGTACACTGTGCTGAGCTTCTGCGGACTCAGATTTGAGTTAGAAGAAGAACGGAGCACTTATGGGTTACTACCCGTGTGCCATGATGTTGATCCTTTGTTTCAACCTGGAACATCAGCACAGTCTGGCAACTGCACCAATCACGTGGCCGGGGTTCCCCCCCCCCCCTTTCAACAACAACAAAAAAGGCTTGGGATTAATGGCATTTAAGACAGTGGTGGGCGGGCTTGTTTCTTCTAAATAAATGCATCATGAACACAAGTGATGCACGCACTTGGTTTAACCTACCTCTCCAATACTGTGAAGTGTGATGTCTCCCAAAACCATGGGGAAAATGGGTCGCCCGAGAGAGTCTAGCATCAGGGGTGGTATCACTTTCTTGCCAGCTCCCTTGCCCTTCTTTGGCCTCACGTGAGGTTCTCCTGCAAACATTTTCAGCGTGATCAAATAACTATCTTGTGCTATGTATAAAATCTGTGTTGTGATACCGTCAAACTATTAACCTTTTTTTGACCTCCCCATGCCATAATCAAACTCAACTTTCTCTATCTTCACATGGCATTCCCAAACTAATCTTTCTCTACATCCCCATTCCATTATCAAACTCAACCTTTTCTACCTCCCCATGCCATTATCAAACTCAACTTTCTCTATCTTCACATGGCATTCCCAAACTAATCTTTCTCTACATCCCCATTCCATTATCAAACTCAACCTTTTCTACCTCCCCATGCCATTACCAAACTCAACTTTCTCTACCTCCCCATGCCATTACCAAACTCAACTTTCTCTACCTCCCCATGCCATTACCAAACTCAACTTTCTCTACCTCCCCATGCCATTACCAAACTCAACTTTCTCTACCTCCCCATGCCATTACCAAACTCAACTTTCTCTACCTCCCCATGCCATTACCAAACTCAACTTTCTCTACCTCCCCATGCCATTACCAAACTCAACTTTCTCTACCTCCCCATGCCATTACCAAACTCAACTTTCTCTACCTCCCCATGCCATTACCAAACTCAACTTTCTCTACCTCCCCATGCCATTACCAAACTCAAGCTTCTCTACCTCCCCATGCCATTACCAAACTCAATTTTCTCTACATCTCCATGCCCTTACCAAATTCAACTTTCTCTACCTCCCCATGCCATTACCAAACTCAACTTTCTCTACATCTCCATGCCCTTACCAAACTCAACTTTCTCTACCTCCCCATGCCATTATCAAACTCAACTTTCTCTATCTTCACATGGCATTCCCAAACTCAACTTTCTCTACATCTACATGCCCTTACCAAACTCAACTTTCTCTACCTCCCCATGCCATTATCAAACTCAACTTTCTCTATCTTCATATGGCATTCCCAAACTCAACTTTCTCTACATCTCCATGCCCTTACCAAACTCAACTTTCTCTACCTCCCCATGCCATTATCAAACTCAACTTTCTCTATCTTCACATGGCATTCCCAAACTCAACTTTCTCTACATCTCCATGCCCTTACCAAACTCAACTTTCTCTACCTCCCCATGCCATTATCAAACTCAACTTTCTCTATCTTCACATGGCATTCCCAAACTCAACTTTCTCTACATCTACATGCCCTTACCAAACTCAACTTTCTCTACCTCCCCATGCCATTATCAAACTCAACTTTCTCTATCTTCACATGGCATTCCCAAACTCAACTTTCTCTACATCTCCATGCCCTTACCAAACTCAACTTTCTCTACCTCCCCATGCCATTACCAAACTCAACTTTCTCTACCTCCCCATGCCATTATCAAGTTCAACTTTCTCTACCTCCCCATGCCATTATCAAACTCAACTTTCTCTACATCTCCATGCCCTTACCAAACTCAACTTTCTCTATCTCCCCATGCCATTATCAAACTCAACTTTCTCTATCTTCTCATGGCACTCCTAAAACTCATCTTTCTCTATCTTCTCATGGCACTCCTAAAACTCATCTTTCTCTATCTTCTCATGGCACTCCTAAAACTCATCTTTCTCTATCTTCCCATGGCATTACCAAACGCATCTTTCTCTTTCTATCCATGACATTACCAAACTCATCTTTCTCTACCTCCCTATGACATCATCAAGCTCATCTTTCTCTAAATCCCCAAGAAATTAGCAAATTCATCACTATTCCTCCACATGCCATTATCAAACCCATCTTTCTCTACCTCTCCTTGATATTACCAAACTCATCTTTCTCTATCGGCCTCTGCCATTGAAAACTAATGCTCAGTAAGGGCTGACTCAAGGGAGGGGGGGGGGGGGGGGGTTGTGAGGCAGACAGCCAAAATTCAATCAATAATGAACAGGTCTACAAATACTGTGAGCTGCCCCAGGAAGGATGATGATGATGATGAAATTACTGTAATGATGACAATGGTGGTAATGATAACGAAATTACTGTAATGATGATGCAAGGATAAAATTACTGTAAGGACAGTCATAATGATGATAAAGAATGATGATGAAATTACAATAACGATGGTAACAGACCATAATGATGATGGCAAGGATGAAATTACTGTAAGGACAGTCATAATGATGATAAAGAATGATGATAAAATTAAAATAATGATGGTAATAGATCATAATGATGATGATGAAATTATGATAATGAGGGTAATAGACCATAATGATGATGACAAGGATGAAATTACTGTAAGGACAGTCATAATGTTGAAAAAGAATGATGATGACATGACGATAATGACAATGATGATAGTAATGATAATGAAGATCAAACCTTGTTTCTTTTTCACTTCACCAGAACCGGCCAAACCCATGGCAGATGACAGGAGGCTGGCTGACGAGGGATGCTGGGGTGTCAAATTGGCACTAGATGATGATGGCACTTTTCGCTTAACCGCCTTAGGTTTACCTCCTGCGTCACTGGGTGGGGTATCATAAGACATCCCTCCTGGAACTGCACCTATAATGTGAAATGTGTATCTTGCATGGATATGTACATGGTTGCCTGGTTTTTTTTTTTTTTTTTACTTCTGGTATGCAAATGGTTGGAAAAAAAATCACACTAATGAACCTTACATCTTCCCCCAACACCTTGATGAGGTAAATGGTGGAAGAGAAGAAGAAGAAAAAGAAGATGCAAATGGTTGAACTTTCTAAAATCAGATATGTATACAGTTGTATTTTTTAGACTGGATATCTGTATTGTTACATTTTTTAAAATGAGATGTGTATCTGGTTGCATTTTAAAAATTTGACAAGTATCTGGTTGTATTTCATAAATTGGATATGTGATAGTTGTATTTTCTAAAGTGGACACCTATATGGTAGTTGTATTTTCTAAATTGGATATGTGGTAGTTGTATTTTCTAAATTGGATATGTGGTAGTTGTATTTTCTAAATTTGATAACTAAGTGGTAGTTGCACTTTCTATATTGGACATGTGGTAGTTGTAATTTTATCATTCAGATATGTATATGACTGTAATTTTATAAATCAGATATGTATATGATTGTAACTTTATAAATCAGATAAGTAAATGAGTGTAATTTTCTAAATCAGGCTAAATGCAACATAAAATGTGACTAGAAAGCTCAAAGTAGGGAATGAAAGAGATGCGCACAAATACAAATGAATGTTCCGACCAAAGTCTTTATCAACAGAATACCAAATGCATTTTGTAATATTATACCATGTAAAACATGGACAATAAGTAAATGAGCTAAAAATAAAACATTTATTTGCAGCAGAGATGTGGTTTCTGAGAAGAATGCAGAGAATATCATGGAAGGATAGAAAAACAAAGGAAGCAGTCCTCATCGAGGCAGATGAAAGTCGTAAACTTATTAGAACAATTAGACATAGACACTGTTTTTTTTGGGTCTTTTTGGACATGCTATGAGAAGAAATCAACTCAAGAATTTGATAAAAGCTGGCAAGACTGATGGAAGGAAAGCAAGAGGAAGGCAAAGAGATAAATACCTAGACGGCCTGGCCAAAATGATGGGGCGAGACAAAAATACTGAACTTATCAGGGATTCTGGTGATTGTGTGAGAGGCGAAATATAACTGCCTATGCTTACCGGCATGGCACATGATGATGACGATAACCAAATGCAACACAAACTGACTCAACGGACAAAAGAACAAGACAACAGAGCTTCTAAACAATCAAAGTCGACAGGAAACCAAGAAGTATGTCACTGGGAGGGGTAATATGGACATGAATGGATGTATTATGAAATAAGTAAGATGGTGTTTTAAAGAGAGAGGGAGAAACACAGACAAGTAAAATAATTAAATAAATAAATTAAATTTAAATATAGCAGTACTGAGTACTGATCCCTCCAGGATTAAAAACACCAAAACTGTGAATGAAACAATTTTTGAGTAGTGGCTGATCTGATCACCACAGCAAGATTTTATAGCAGTAAATGAGACATCACTTAAGCCTTGGTGGTTAGAATTATTAAAATGGAGACTCGATGGTTTGGTCAAATGATATAACTGAGATAAGATCAAAGACATAACCTGAGACAGGTAACAGCGTGAGATGGTGCATCCTAATCACAAACACTTATCGTCATGGCACATAAAGAAGATAACCTCTGCCCACTGGGACAGCACATCACCCAGAGATACACCAACTGATCCCTTCAAAAGCTGCAGCCTCACCTTTGGTCAGCCTCGACACAGGAGTCTGAGCCTCAGCTTTTACAGAAGTCAGACTGGGTTCAGTCAGTGACTGATACTGTAGCAGCTTTCGCAGCAGAAACCTTAGCAAACAAAACAATTGAAAAAAAAAAAAATTATTTAAACAATACCGACCAATCCGCCTAAAACAAATTTCTCAGACAGTACATAACACACTAAGGGACAAGACATTCAGGTTGGTTGAACAACCTGTAGAAGACGGATGTAAATTCCTATTCTGAACTAATCATGTTGTGATATCTAGGCCTCATTTTCCCTCTGCTCCTTCTGCATTCACCTTTAAAAGGGTAGCTGGCACACTGTGTTATGGTTTACAGATAAGTTGCGATACTATGCCTTTCAGCCCAACACATACTTCTTCTTCTTTGCGTTCACCAGCTGTAAAAACAGGTGGAAAGTTCTGGTTGTTCACCCATTTCTAGACTTTAGTCATGCTCCAAAACTTTAGTTTTGCATGCACATTCGTTTTACAGATCTGAATTATTTGTATGCAGACTGTTGGTTCCCTGCCTCTCAGGCAGATGCACTCGGACTTTGAAAAAAGTCATCATCATCAGGTGCCCTGCCAACTGGCGTGGGCGATCACGCCTCTCCACAATCTGAATCTCCGGCAGCATGTATCAATTTGTGTGCTGACACACCTCCATGCCATGCAACAAGACTGTCAAGAATCTTCCTTTGTTGTCTTCCCCTATCCCTTCTTCCACAGATCTTTACAGTGGTCACAACAAAATTTCATGCCTGGAAATTGAAAGAAGCCCACCCCTAATAAGTCTACTTTTATGACATGCTTGTTGGAGGGGCAGTGGGCCTATCCCTGCAATCCTCCCCCCCCCCTCTTACTGGAGCACCTAGAACCAACATGCTGAACTATGAAAGCCAAGGCAAGCCAAGCCTGTGGGCATATAAAGAAGGTAAGCAGTGATAGTTAAAGAAGCTTTTCACATCTGAAATATGGTGCTAGACACTTGTATAGACCAACCAGCACTCAAATAGGGATGTGGTCATGGTCACCTTTACTTCCCACGACAATACCTGGTACCCATTTCAGGCTGGGTTAGCCTGGAAGATATGACCAACTTGACAATTGTTATTTTCATGCTGATTTTAATCCTGGACTTTTGTGGCAGCAGGCGAACATCTAGCTGATATCCCGTCACTGCTTCCCAAGTTAGAATGGTGTTTGCTTCTAATACAAAATATCCCTTTTGGGAACAACATACAAAGTCGGGCCCACAAGGAAAGTGACTTCCCTTGCTGTTCATTCCTGGTCGTGTCTTAGGGCCTGTCCTATGTTAAGGGAGTGTCACGCTTAGTGAGTGTCCAGCAACATGAGGTATTTTACGCGTAACTGTCATAGGCTGCATGCAGTCATGGGACGTAGGCTGTGGAGTGGGGTAAAAAGGGGGTGGGTTAGGGCCAGTTCTACATATTTTGGGACTGTTAAAAGCATTTACATCGTGGAATATAGACCAAGGGATGGCAACACTGCGTTTAAATTAGTTGTGTTGCTGGACGGTGACTAACCGCAACATAAGACAGGCCCTAAGACACGACCAGGAATGAATGGCAAGGAAAGTCACTTTCCTTCTGGGCCCGAGTTCATAAGTTGTACTCCTTTTTCTTGACTATATGAGCGCTGTCCTGGGGAAAACTAAGCTATACTTAACATCATGAAAGAGAATGGTTTCTGTGACACCAACTTTACTTGGCAGCCAAAAAAAGAGTGTTGTGTGCATAAGTGAGCAATGGTGATATCACTGTACCAGCCAAAGTGACTGTAGTGAGCACATGCACCATGCAGTTGTGGCATTTTGTTCCCATGAGTCTACCTCAATACATGTATCCTTCATGTCAGGTTTGCACACATCTTTATACCGCAGTAGAGGTCAGCCTCGATATCTTCTACTTGTCTTTAATTCGCGATAAATGATGTCCTTAGGGACTCTGCCATCCTCCATTCTTCAGGTGTGACACAGCCATCTGAGCCTTCATAAACTGAGCATGTAAAAGACTGTAATATTACAGGCTCCCATTTTAAGTGGGGTGGGAGGGGGATAAAATGCAAAAAACTGTACCTCATAAACCAACAAACAAACAAAAATGAACTTCATAAAAGCTTGTAAAAAGGACTAAACCCACTGCCCCCTAGAAGACGCCCAAGAGGGGTTTGCTGAAACTTATGTGTCGGGCTGAAAGTCACATATACCACAATCTAGCTGTTAACCACAACATGCCTACCGCACTTTTAGGTGGAATGCAGGAGACAAAAGTTTAATAAAAAAAAATAATCAGCACTTGAGTGATGTAGTTGCATATGTATGCATACCACACCATCTGACCCATTAAGAAAGGGATTACTGGCCCAGTGTTTCACCCCTGCACGCAAAGTTGTATGGGACTAAAAAGGGACTTATAAAAACAGTCAAGTTTATCACAAGAACCTGTCTGTCGGTGTAAATCAGTGAACACAAGAAAAAGAAGACACCATCTGCCTTTTCTTCTGAGAAGATTACCTGGCAACCTGTCATGGAACAACCTGGCAAAGAAGAAGACCTATTTGACATTTTTTTTTTCAGTTACCTCCTTGAGGTGTTGGGAGGGACATTTGGGGTCTTCTATGTGTTTTTTCTAATGTGTTATAAAAGTTAATCTTCATTTCCTGAAGTCTGTTCTTGATGTCTTCATTCCATTTATTGTGTCATCTTCACTTGCTCTGTGTTCATTATATTTTTTTTAGCATGGTTCTCTGTGCTAGTTGGTACCAGGATATTCTCATCAGATGGAGAAAAAAAAAACCCATCTTACCTGTTGCTCTTTGATAAACAGACATGATGACTAATAGCACAAGGGATGGACTTTATGAAGATGTTTAGGCTGGGTCAACCAAGAAATCCTAGATATTTTTTAAAATCAGCCTGGACCGGGGGGCTGAGTGGTCTTGAGGTATGGTGTTCGCCTTGAGTGCTGGAAGTCCCGGGTTCAAGCCCCAGTGTATGCTGGGATTTTTCACGTGGATTTCCAGTAATTTCCCCTGGTCTCTAGATAGTAAGATCGGACGCCTGTGTGTATTCTTGTGCACGTAAAAAAAATCCCTTGGCAGTTGAAAATCAAAAAGAGCAGCCTAACGGCGCTGCCCGGGTAAAATGTGGAGTTGAAAATCTGTGCTAAGATTCTTCAGACTCGGGCTTGAGTTTGAAGTAGAAGGGAGCACTTATGGGTTATACCACGTGTGCCAAGATGTTGGTCTGTTGAATAAACATCAACATTACCATAAACCATTAAGATACTACCAGTTGTACAGCTCTCGTATTTCACTGTGCAGCCACGATACTCACCTCCTTTCTTCTTTTGCCTTCGCTAATTTCTCTTCCGTCCTCAAAACCTCATCACAGATGGCTCCATTCAGCTGTGTGCAAAAGAATAGAGAAAATGCTGGTCTTTAAATTATTGAATTTTCACACTTATTTCTCTTGCTATAACAATTTTTTGTTGCTGTATTGTACAATACAATTTGTATTGCTATATAATACCTTATTGCTAACAATACCAGATATGTGTGTAAGACAAAGACAATGAGAAGACAAGCTGAGAAACATTTACTTGCGGCAGATATGTGGTTTTTAAGAAGAATGCAAAGAATATCTGGAAGGATAGAAAAACAAACCAAGCAGTCCTCATGGAGACAGATGAAAGTCTTAGAACAATCAGACGTAGACAGTCAGTGTTTCCTGGACAAGTTACTGGAAGGAATAGATTTGAGAACATGGTAACAACTGGTAAGATTGATGGAAAAAGAGCAAGAGGAAGGCAAAGAGATAAATGTTGCTTCCATGTATTGCAATAATCGGCGGTTACTTGAGGTACAAAGAATACAAAATGGACGATGCATTTGGAATTCTTTATACAAATAGATAAATACCCGAAAGGTCCATATGGGTGAGGCACGACAGAAACATTGACCTGATATGTGATACTGATGATCGCCTGAGATAGCGGAACATGACAGCCTATGCTTACTGACATGGCAGATGATAATGACTAATGATAATACCTTGTAGTTTTTGATAATACATTTGTTACTACACTGCTACAGGAATGGATCTGTCTAAAATTACATTTGTTGCTACACTGCTACAGGAATGGATCTGTCTAGTATTACATTTGTTGCTACACTGCTACAGGAATGGATCTGTCTAATATTACATTTGTTGCTACACAGTTACAGGAATAAACCTGTCTATGATGAATCCTAAACGTAACCAGAAGAGACAAGATCAGAAATGAAGAAAGAAGCTGGAATTGACTCAGTACTTTAACTACATCAAGAGACAACAGATCAGATGGTTTGGACATTTGTCAAGACTACCACCAGAAAGTGCAGTACAGGGAGCCCTGTCAGTTAGACATAATGGAAACAGACCTAATGGAAGGTCGACTATGCAAACGATGGATAGATGGAATATGCCAAGCCGTAAATACCAGTATCTGTGCCATGGAAAAACCTAGTAGATCCTCCATTCGGACTTTGGCTTTGCGCCAGGACATGAGTTTTGAATGCAGATCTGTTTTGCTCTCTTATCTGTGTACAGTATGTTGTTCTGTGGGTTCCAGAGACCCAGTATGGGGGGGGGGGGGGGGGGGGGGGAGGGGGGGGGGGGCCTGCTCAAGAAACCCAACAGTCTGCATATAAATAATCACAGATGTGGACATAACACTTAGGCTCTAGAACAAGACTAAATTTCGGAGCTAGACCAACAACCAGACACTTTCCGCCAGAGTTTACAGCACACTAAAGTGAAGAAAAAAGATAAGTTCTTGGCCTCTCAGGCAGATGTACACTGACTTTGAAGAAGGCAGTTGCTCCTATCCCTAGGTTGACTAGCCATTGTTTCGTGGAACATGACCTAGCTAGCCCGGCTCTCTAGCGTAGTTGGCTAAACCGGATTGCGCGGTGAGCGGGTGACGAACTCCTTGTGGTCCGGGTTCACGCCCGGGGGTAGGCAGGAAAGCCACAT
Source organism: Candidula unifasciata (assembly GCA_905116865.2). NCBI lineage: Eukaryota > Metazoa > Mollusca > Gastropoda > Stylommatophora > Geomitridae > Candidula > Candidula unifasciata. The sequence goes on from CAJHNH020003813.1 coordinate 296,263, forward strand.
TTTCTCCCAGATTTACGGTATTTACAATGGAATCAAGGCTGAAAGGTTGCGATATCCATAATACCGAGCCTAAGGGTTAACAACTCATGGCTTCTGGATACTAAAACAAACAAACAGCCTTGTGTGTGTGGGACATTAATTCTTTTCCCAATAATTAATCATGGCGTACTTACAAATATTGTATCTTTGATCACACGTTTGACTCTGCGAAGCTTCCTGGCATATGTGTCATGGTTGATCATGTATAATGCTCTCGACCGAACATGGGCCGGCAGTCCCAGTAAAGATGATGATGATCTGTTGTTTAATCACACAGAAGGCAAATATAATTTCATCCGTAAAATTAAGGATAAATGGAAAACCTCAAAATAGTAAATCAATTATCTTTATGCCTAGTGGCACATGAGGCTTCAGAGAGGACTTTCCATGCTTTCCTGTCCTGTGCAATCTTCAGTGCAGTTTTCTATGTCACAGATGCTGCATTCAGCTCACTCTCCATCGTTCGTCACCATGTTGTTCTTTGGGCGCCCCTTCTTTTTCTTTCCCTCTGCTGTCCATGTGAGAGCTGTTTTGGCAGGCATATCAGGATTCATTCTCATAACGTGGCCAAGCCATTTCCATCTTCTCCTGGTTATCATACTGTCTAGAGTTTCTTGGTTTGTGACTTGTGCTACTTCAAGTCCTAACCCGAGTAGATCAGTCACAGTTACGATGGTTTGGACATGTATGCAGAATGGGAGAAAATCGGCCACCATGGCAAGCATGGGAGGCTAAGAACCAGGGAACCAGACCTCCGGGACGACCCAGGGTGCGCTGGGAAGAAACTCAGACAGTCCCTAACTGACAGAGGACTGGAATGGAAAAAAGCCAGAAAGAAAACTGCTGATAGAGACGTCTGGCAATCTCTCTGGCAAACCTCTACACCCCAAGGTAGAAGAGGAGCGACTAAGTCAGTAAGCTACTTCAAGTCACAAAATAGTAAAGACAGAAATGAAATGTTTACCTATCATGCTAGGTGTAGCAATGAAAGACTGACTTAGGAACAACGATATCAGGGCAGATTCGGCAGAGAACCAATACTGAACTTTATCAGTGAACAGCAGATCAAATGGTCTGGCCATGTAACAAGACTGCCAACAGAAAGGGCGCCACAGACAGCAATGTTATACAAATACAGTGGTAACAGAGGCAGTGGTCGACCATGGGCAGCAGAAATATCTCAGATACTTAAAAGTACTATGTACAAAGTGAACAAAAGGGCCCATTTCAGAGATCTCTTTCTGCCCTGATGATGTGAGGCTATCCAGTAGTAGAAAAAATAAGAGAAGAAGACGGGAAATGTCAAAGAGCACAGGACTGATCCCTTCAGCTTATCCTCTACCAATACTATCATAGACAGTGTATTCATTGAGGAGGGAGGATTGGAAAAAGACAGAAAACAGAATGCCAACAACATAAATTACCAAACAGTGTCATTTCTGAGGCATCAAAATATCAACAGGCACACACACACACACACAAAAGCAGCTAACAATTTCGCTATTTGAACCAACTTTGTGCTATCAATGTCAGACATGCAAAGTCCTAGAAAAAAAAATTAACACAAAATAACAATAGTGAGATGCGATGAATAAGAAATGTGGTGGCTGAAACAAGGAGTCACCAATGAATAATAGAGAACAATGGTAAGCCGAGCACCGGTAACTGATCTCATAGAACATCAAAGACTCAAATGATTTGGTCATCTGGTCAGAATAGAACAAAATCAGCCAGCAGCTAGAGCATACAACGTGAGAACAGCATGCTACAAAGCAAGAGGCTGACCAAGAAAGACCTGGGTAGATGGAGTAGAACAGAAACTACAAAAACACAATATGACATTAGCATTATTCATCGCTGAAGAAGGCTCCATAGCCGCAACGTTGACATATTGTTTGTGTCTGTTATATTCTAAAGCTTGCTAATATACTTTTTTGTTCAGTTTTTTCTTTTCTTGACATTAACACAAGCTACACAGCTGATAAAAGAGGCTACATCTTATTCTTCCCTGTGATTTTTTAGGACATGAGCAGTCGGACAAAAGAAGAAGAAACAGAATAGAGTATAGGCCCCCAAACAACACATTAGTACCGACTGGGAGGATTTTGCAGTTTTTCTATGAGTTCCTTAGAGGGAGTGAACGTGCCGCTGGAACAGAGGAATGAAGAGCAGAAGGTCCTGTGCTTGGGCACTGCAAACGCACTTAGTAATTCTGAAACACCAGGTTTGATTCCAGTTGCGGGCAATTTGGCAGCAGACCACATTGTGTTGATTTTGACAATGGTATCAAGAGTCTATCCCCTAACTGTGTGTGGGTTCTGTAATAAAAAACAGGAAACATGTCGACCTCACTTCTTGGGGAAAGGAGGGGGAAGCCAAAGAATGGGGGGCACCAGAAACACTGCACACTAAAAACATATCAACTGTCTATAACAGTCAATTAATTAGGGGTGATTTCTTCTAAATCAAAGTTCATCTGCCTGACAGGCAAGGAACCAACAATCTGCTTACAAATAAGCCATATCTGTAAAATGGATGTGCACACAAAACTCAAGTTCTGGAACAAGACTTAGGTCCACAAGTAGGACAAACATCCAGAACTTTTTGGCGAAAGTTTACAGCCAGTGAACACAAAGAAGAAGAAAAAGAAGAAGAAGGAAAAGAAGGTGTTATATCTGAGGACAGATAAGCAAAACATAACAAAAGATGGAAGAAAAAAAAAACTCAGTGAAGTAAGTCATCATGCATGGAGGAGAAGTAGATCTTTAAGCAGGAAAAGTGATATTTTGGATTTTTTCTTTAGGCCATGCCGGCGCGGTGGGTAATGAACAGGCAGACAGACTGACTGGATCGGCACCATTGGGTGGTGAATTGATACATGAAAAGGCAGATTTGGTCAAGACCTTTTGGGAACAAGCAATGGAATCAGTAGAGATAGATTATTTTTTTGGCCTGGAGGGAATAAGGCTTCTGGGTGTAACCAGAGGGTCTGGCCGGCCCACTACACTCAGAGGAAAGGCAAGACAGACATTTCACCAGATTGGGATCGGTATCACCAGTATTGGAACTCTGCGCTGGCTGCTGAAGATGAGGACGGAGAATGCATGGGAATGCCCCGAGTGCTGTGATGTCAATTCTTGACTCAACTCCACTCAATGCAGGAAAAGTGATGAACTCTATCAGTCCCAAATGGTTCTAGCTAATGTCGAGGGAATTACTAATGGCAATACTAAACTTATGGGTATACTACTTCCAAAGGGCCAAAAAATGCAACCCTTGCAAAAACAAACATGTTGTCAGAGTTTGTCAGAGGTGCTCATTAAACATAAGATGTTAGTGATGATTGGTACATGCAAATAGTGCATTGTTTGGACAGAAAGAGTTAATAAAATACACTTACCCCTGAGCTGAAGGGTTGAACTTGTCCTTCATAAACTGATCCAGTAGTTTCTGTGTGGGCTTGACATCCAAGGTGGAAGATGATGATGTTTTGGCATTTGGTGACAGTGATTCCGCTGAAGCTGACTGACCTGACATTGGCAGCGTCGTTATTGACTTAAAACAAATAAACAGTATATTTACAGTACAATATAAAACATTTACTTACAGTGGAGATGCACCACTGGGTGGTGAATTGATATATGACAAGGCAGACATGGTCAGAGCCCTTTGGGAATAAGCAAAAGAATTAGTAGAGGAACAAGATTATTATGGCCTGGAGAGAATGAGGCACCTGGGTGTAAACAGAGGGTCTGGCCGGCTCACTACACTCAGAGGAAAGGCAACACGGACATATAACCAGATTGTGACCGGTACCATCAGTATTGGAACTCTGCGCTGGCTGCAGAAGATGAGGACAGAGCACACATGGGAATGCCCCGAATGCTGTGATGTAAATTCTTGACTCAACTCAACAACTCAACTCAACGATGCGGTTTTTGAGAATAATGCAGAGAATACCATGGAAGATGGAAAAACAAATAATGTGGTCCTTCTGGAGGCACAAGAAAGACAAATACTGACTAGAGAAATTTGCCTAGAGATTCAGTGTTTTTGAGACATGTTATGAGAAGGAATGGACTCAAGAATTTGGTCAGACTGGCAAAACTGATGGAAAGACAATAAGGAGAAGGCAAAGAGATAAATATCTAACATATTTATTAGTGACAAATAGTCATGATCCATTTTTTAGGGTTACTGGGGCAAAAGGGTTAATGAGATTTTACAGTAAAATAAACGTTAGATAACAGAAAGAACTGAGGAGTCCTTCCATTTTTGTAGGTTTACTGGGGCAAAAGGGTTAATAAAGTTTTACAGTAAGATAAAAATGTTAGATAACAGAAAGAACTGAGGAGTCCTTCTATTTTTTATAGGTTTACTGGGACAAAAGGGTTAATAAAGTTTTACAGTAAAATAAACGTTAGATAACAGAAAGAACTGAGGAGTCCTTCTATTTTTTGTAGGTTTACTGGGACAAAAGGGTTAATAAAGTTTTACAGTAAGATAAATGTTAGATAACAGAAAGAACTGAGGAGTCCTTCCATTTTGTAGGTTTACTGGGGCAAAAGGGTTAATAAAGTTTTACAGTAAGATAAAAATGTTAGATAACAGAAAGAACTGAGGAGTCCTTCTATTTTTTGTAGGTTTACTGGGGCAAAAGGGTTAATAAAGTTTTACAGTAAGATAAATGTTAGATAACAGAAAGAACTGAGGAGTCCTTCCATTTTGTAGGTTTACTGGGGCAAAAGGGTTAATAAAGTTTTACAGTAAGATAAATGTTAGATAACAGAAAGAACTGAGGAGTCCTTCCATTTTTGTAGGTTTACTGGGGCAAAAGGGTTAATAAAGTTTTACAGTAAGATACATGTTAGATAACAGAAAGAACTGAGGAGTCCTTCCATTTTGTAGGTTTACTGGGGCAAAAGGGTTAATAAAGTTTTACAGTAAGATAAATGTTAGATAACAGAAAGAACTGAGGAGTCCTTCTATTTTTTGTAGGTTTACTGGGGCAAAAGGGTTAATAAAGTTTTACAGTAAGATAAATGTTAGATAACAGAAAGAACTGAGGAGTCCTTCTATTTTTTGTAGGTTTACTGGGGCAAAAGGGTTAATAAAGTTTTACAGTAAGATAAATGTTAGATAACAGAAAGAACTGAGGAGTCCTTCCATTTTGTAGGTTTACTGGGGCAAAAGGGTTAATGAGATTTTACAGTAAAATAAACGTTAGATAACAGAAAGAACTGAGGAGTCCTTCCATTTTGTAGGTTTACTGGGGCAAAAGGGTTTATAAAGTTTTACAGTAAGATTAATGTTAGATAACAGAAAGAACTGAGGAGTCCTTCTATTTTTTGTAGGTTTACTGGGGCAAAAAGGTTAATGAGATTTTACAGTAAAATAAACGTTAGATAACAGAAAGAACTGAGGAGTCCTTCCATTTTGTAGGTTTACTGGGGCAAAAGGGTTAATAAAGTTTTACAGTAAGATAAAAATGTTAGATAACAGAAAGAACTGAGGAGTCCTTCTATTTTTTGTAGGTTTACTGGGACAAAAGAGTTAAGAAAGTTTTACAGTAAGATAAATGTTAGATAACAGAAAGAACTGAGGAGTCCTTCTATTTTTTGTAGGTTTACTGGGGCAAAAGGGTTAATAAAGTTTTACAGTAAGATAAATGTTAGATAACAGAAAGAACTGAAGATCCCTTATTGTCAATGTTTGCTTTAGATCATGTACCCAAATCGGTTTGAGAATCATGGTCACTGATGTCTGTTTGATACCTGACACAGAAGAATGTCAAGAGATGGCTGAGAAGGGATGCTGATTATCACATAAGTATCTGCTCATGTTTCTCAAATTCATTTTATTTTCGTTCTAGGAGATGCTGGTGTCGATGGAAATAAAAGAGCTGATAGATTGGCTGAATCTGCTATCGCTACCGACGGTCAGCCTATGAATAATGCTGATATTATTAATGCCCTCTGAGAAATGGGAAGGGAGAAGGACTTTGAAGGCAGTAAATCCACATCAATGATAGACTCTGGAGTTAAGATCAGCATAGCAAAAAACGATGCACATCAGAGGACTTGTTAATCAACATAGAACTGGTATTATTTGTCACCGGACGATGGGGTTCACACTGAGGGAAGGATCTGAGCACCTATGGACATGTCCGGAGTGCCAGGAGGACAACCCAACTAAATGATATCCAAGTTCTCAAATTCAGAACAAAAATGGATTTCTGTCATTGCAGGGTTTTTGCTTTCTGGAAAAAGAAAGGTGCCAGCACCCACCTGAAAGTGTATTTAAAAAGGTGGTGGTAACTCTGGCAATGTCTATTACAGTTAAAGGTTAGTTGCGTATCCTTACAGGACGTTGCAGAACCAACCCCAGCAGCCCCTAGCTGTTGTGTGGTTTTTCTAGGCAATTTACGTCCAGTAGTTTGCCACTGCTTTCTGGACGGTCGGCACCCTGATACCACTGTTGAAACCAAGGCAAGGTGAATTGCCTGCAGCTAAGATTGAACCCGGCACTACGAAGCCTGCGCATCGATTTAGCCACAAAGCCCGACATCTATTACAGTAGGCAGAAACAAATTATGCCAAAAGGATTGAGGGGGGGGGGTGTGTGTGTGTGTGTGTGTGTGTGCTGGTATTGCGAATCGTTAAGTACCATCAGAAATAAAACCCCGGTATCATTAGTTTGTTAGCTGGCACAGTTACAGTATTTGTGCACTGCTGCAAACTACACTGTAGGCCAGATGTACACTATGATAGCTATCCATCCTTATTTAGTAAGCAAACAAAGGACAATTTTTCTCCCAAGGAATGAGACACAGAATCTGGTACAAGTGCTTGCCTATATTTTATGAATCAGCTGACAATCGATTAAAATAGGAATGAACAGCACTGCTTCATTTTTTTTCAATGAAAAAGTGCTATTAATTCTTATTTTACCAAGAGGTGAAGAAAAGACGCTGGTGTTGGATAGGACATATGCTGAGAAAACCTGAGAACAATATAACTAGAATGTCTTTGTGCTGGAACCCCCAAAGGTATAGAAATAAAGGAAGACCCACCCTAACCAAAAAAAAAAAAAAAAAACGGAGAAGAGAGTTAGAGAATGAAGTTAAAAAGATGTTGAGGGCACAGGAAGAGCTGCATGCGTTAGGGAAGGATACAATGACATGGCGTTAGCTGGCTGAGGGCGTATGCTCCATTTGGGATTAGAAAGGCAAAAGAAAAAGAATTCTTTATTTCCCAAATCAACTTCCAATTCTTGGCTGGATTAATCTTAATTTGTGTGTGTGTGTTTGAGTACTTAGCTAATGTAGCGATATCCATTGGCACAGGAATGGAGCACTTTTAGAACCTCGGCTAATGACTAGTTAACTAGTTCTCGTTCAATAGTTGATTCTACTATGATTATTTTTTCTAATAAATCAATATTTGGCTCTCCTGTAAACTACGGCCGGTAGACAACAGTTGACGGCCGGTTAGTCTGAGTTCTGTCCCTTGGCTGCAGTGCAATTACGGACTGGAGAAGGCAAGAATCAGACCACAAAGTGAGGTCGACATGCCTAGCAGACCCCGCGCTGCGACTCAAATTAGCGACCGTGTTCAATTACCGCATTACGGAGTGGATTAGAGGGAACGATACAAGTGACAGAATTACTGTGTGTTGGTGATAGACAGCGTGCAGTGCCCTACTGTCATCATACAATGTGGGTTTGGGTTAGGGTTAGGTTTAGGTTGCTACTTTGAGTTTGCGCGACGACGAGATGCGCCGACACTACCCGTAACCCTAACCCAAACCGTAACATTATAGCAGGGTAGTGCACGCTGTCTATCGCCAACACACAGTAATTGTGTCAATTGTTTCGTTCCCTTTTTTCCACTTCGTAAGTGCACTGTAGCCAAGGGACAGAACTCCGACTAACCGGCCGTCTACTGTTGTCTACCGGCCATAGTTGACAGGAGAGCCCAATATTTTCTGCATAGGCAACTGTTAGGCCCTGGTGACCATGCAGCTGGGCCAGTGGTTTTGTAAACACCGTCTGCTATGTCAAGTCAAATGCATTGCGGGAGTCAGGAGTGGCAGTCCGCATACAAACTTTGATGCTCTATCATTCCGAGACTGGTTTCTCTTCGACGTCTCCTCTCTATAGCTTGCTCGTCTCTTTCAAAGTTGTGCGACAGTACTTCTTTCAGTTACTTTCACGCTTTCGCCGGCAGAAAGCTTTGGTTGTTCATCCACCTCTGGATATATAGTCTTGTCACAGAACCACCTGAGTGTTGTATGAATGCATGATTGCATGCACATCCGTTTTACATATCTGACTTGTTAGTTGTAGCTATTTTAGTCAAAATTTAAAAATTTGGTTTTTTACTTTTAAACCAAGACAGCTGAATAGAGGTTGAAAACCCGAGTCCAACGGTACCTAAATGAAGTCTGTATGTCAATTCTAAGTGGAGATATTCACATTTCAGTGACGGAAAGTTGCCCAAAAAATTTATAATGGAAAACACAGAAACAAGATGGCGACATGTTCCCAAGTGAAAACTGGACCTCAATTTATCATGTTTAATGTCAATAACTCTCAAGTTTTTGGCTGAACCCCTTAGCAACCATATGTCATTGCTTTCAGGACAGCAAGCTCTAACTAAAGTTGTTGTCTTTTAAAAAATATGATGTGATGCAAACCTAAATAACATAAAAATGAGTCAATTTATCAGTATTCATTAAATACCTTATGAATTTATTATTATTATCCAGTGAGTCTTGTAAGACATATACTGTAATATATATATATATATATATATACTTTTGTAACTATTCTTCCTGCTATGATGCATCTCTTTCTGTTTGTTGAATAATGCTTTTTCTCGCACTGTCACTTGTGTGTGTGTGTGTGTGTGTGTGCATACATCTGACCGAAATTTTGCTTTATTCCACTGTTTAAAAAATGTTCAATAGCGAGTGGATCGACTTCATTGCATCATTACTGGTTTAGTATGGCTTGGTCTTTCTCCACATAACTGAACGGCTAGTGCATGCTAAGAGCTTAGCACGAAGCCTGAATACCGTAGCTCCAGCAACAGCCCTCAGAGGTCTCCGCTAACCAAAAAAAATTCATTTTTTAGTTGAACAACGCAGTGAACGTACTGCAACCTTCTGAGCACGAGGTTAATGGCTTGACCACTTTGCTACGGAGACCCCCATATTGTTTTATAACCAAGTGAAAATGAGAGCCTTTCTTACTGATTTAACATAACCCTTTTTTCAGTCTTTGCGAGTTATTCTTTCAATTGATGATGAGGACATTTCGCCATAGCGTTCCCCCTCTTCTTCTTAACTAGTCACAGCTTGATATTTTATTTACTTGTTCAAAATAATCTAAGGTAACCGCCCGATTTGTGATTCAGTGCTATATTTTTCATGGAGTAAAATTATTAAATAAGCTCCTCTGTGATTCGCTTTGGATTTATGTTGTGTTTTTATCATGGAGCAGGATTTCATAAGGTAAGAGGAAAAATACATTTTAATTTTTATAAGTATCTATGTCCTACGTGATCTGTTTTTGCTGGCTAGTATATATTAGTATATATATATATAAAAAATGATCAAATATTATTAATCATAAGTTGTAAGTAGCCCTAGCTGTAAGTAAGTAAACTTATACTTATGCAGTTAAACAAATTATAATATTTTTTTTATTAATTTCATTAATTATCAACTTTCTAAATAAGCATATCTAAAATCTAAGGAAGTAAAAACTACAATTTTAATACTAATACATAGTATCAGTCATAAATAGTACTTGTTTTACTATCTAAGACAATAAAAATGCACCACAAAATCATAGTGCAGAAATATATGGCAGACATTTTTTAAATGTCAATCTGGGAGCGGAGAGTGGGGGTCAGCAGGTAAAAATGCCTTAAACAGGTAAGGTCCTTCATGCCCAATGATAGGTTTTGGCTTAAAAAATTATATAATGGCTAAAGATTTTAAAAATGATTTAAAAACTACTTTAATGTGATTTAAAAGTATTTTTAAAAATGTTCAAACCAATGACTGTGTCCATTTTCAATGCTCAAAATACCCTAGCCAAATGGTCCATGTCAAAAAAACGTGGTAAAATATTATTTTCAGCTATTTAAAACTATTAAAACTGATGTCAAATGAAAGTTAGAAACCGTTAAATGATTAATAGAAACAAAACTTGCATTATTTTCAACTGTTTTTATAAATAACTAGATATTAATCAATCAGTTCGTTTAGACCACGTGGCGGCCATTTTGAGAAATCTCCGATTTAGCTCTCAATACACGATTGGGAACAAATTCAAACTTTTAACTTCGTCCTGTACAGATTCCAACAAAACTGCCCAACTTTATGTAAAAATGGACACAGAATCCAAAAATGTCACTTTAGAGTCTTTTATTTTACCGAAAACAAGAGATATTAAAGAAAATTTACTTCCCGCATGGCAAATAGGGAAATTTATTAGGTTGAACAAAGATCGCTACGTAAGTTAGGTGTCGTTTTGTAGAGCAACCTCTTCTGAATAACTTTGAGCCCACGTATTCGATTCAGAACAGCCAGTGTTGAGCGACGGGTTTTCAAAGTAACTGATACGCAAAGGAGCCATTTTCCGTGGACCACCGACTCCATCTTGTAACTAAGCGCTCTCTACTTTCGTTTTTAAGTGGGTCACTAAATGATCGTAAACTCTATTAGTTGGTTCCTTGCTTCTGCCTCCAAAGGAGTCAGTCTGAGTCTGCAGCTGATCTCTCTCAGGCGTCAATCGAAAAATTAAATGTTGATTTTATGATTATTATTAATTAAAATAAATTGAAAAAGGGTAATATTATAATATGAAATGCAAAATATAGCAGAGAATGGTTAAACAAGACACCACTTATCTATATATAGGATAACAGAATGAAAAATTAAACACAAAACTGGAATACTTTAACTACCGATTTTGTTGGGCTTGCCGCCGCCATGTTTACATCTGCGTTGCCAGATACCACTGTCACGTGAGGCCAAATTAGAGAGACATCATCAGCAGGATTTTTTTGTTTATGTGTGATTATCATCATCATCATCAGATTATAAACAGCATAGTCAAACCAGCACTGTGCTTCCAGTGCCAGACTTGGACATTATCAAAGACGAACTACGTAAAATTAACACTCGTGAATTATGATGCCCGAGAAAAGCCGCAAACTTAACCATCCGAGACAAATTAAGAAATGATATTATCAGACAGACTATGCAGTAAATTAATTGAGAAACAGAAGATCAAAGGGTTTCGGTCACTTAGTAAAAATAAGGTCAGAACGACTACACTACCAATGCAGGCGCTATACATTAAAGGATTTGAAGTGAAAGCAAGATGCTGTCCTAGGAGAAATAGATTGATGACATTAAAGAGCTTCTACATCGACATGGAATGACTGTAGCCATTACTAACCCAGCAAGCAATGGGGCACAAACAGTTAAAAGAAAGGTGAAAGGTAAAGTCGGGAGATGTGAACCAACGTCATTGCACACGGTTATAAACCATAAGTTCTCTGCCACCAGTACGGACAGCTGATGATAAACTGTCCGCCTGTGTTGTCGTCCGCACGTAACTCTGTAGCTACAGCGATGTTCCTCCATTTACCCTAGAGTGTTAACTCTGGAAGTTTAAACTGATGATGATGATCATCATCAATATCAGTTTCCACTTCTGCCTACACAGAGAGGAAGAGTTTGCGATCCGCGGGTGGATCAGTAGCAATAGCCTTTGTCATTCCGTGTCAATGAAGAATGTCTCTAATGTTATCAATCCATAACTTGACGAAAATTCTTTGTGACTCTACACCACACAAGATTTTGCCTACACTAAAAGAGGTATTGGACGTAGATCATGAGGTAGACCAAGAACACCATAGAAAGAAACCATCAGAGAAACCCTACAACAGCACTACAAGGTCTACGATATAAGTGGTCAGAAGAACAAGAAGCAGAACATTATATCTCCCTCGACACCCAAAGCAGTAAAAGAGGAATAGAAAAAGAAGGAGGGGAAGAATCCATCTTCTTGGGTACACTTTTGCTCTCACATCAGACCTTCTTGGGTGTGGTGTGGTTATATTCATAGAATTCTAATGAAATGACCGAATCCTTTGATATTCCAGTTCTACTCTCAGGTAATTGTGTGCAAGGTGTTGTTCCTACAGCGGGTCTAATAAAAATCTTCGGGTAGCGGTGGTAATTTAAACAAGGTTATCCTGTTTAACAAATCTGGGTTATAACTGGTGTGTGGAGTGTATTCCAAAATTTGCGACGTGCGCTTGTCAGTTACTTTTAATTACTTGACATTGTTTGCTTAGAGTATGAGTTATGATTTGAGTTATCTTAATGGCACTCCGGACATGTCCATGGGTGCTCAGATTCCCCCTTTTACATCAGCATTTTCATTTTACATCAGCATCCTGTAGCTGATAATCCCAGTGCTGTGTTAGTTGACAAGACTTCTCATGCATCTGGTTTGCTTCTCATGTCTGGCTGTGTCGATCTTTACTTCAAATTCTTGCACTCTTAGCAAAGCTGTGGATGTGCTGCTCCTCTCAAAAATGAAGTTCCGAGCCTTTTGTTCGTGTACTGCTGCCACTCATTTCTGACTACAGTCGTCACTTCATGCCATTGTACATGTTGCCAAACTATCAACTTCTGTCTTGATATCCCCCTACCTTTACCCCCTTGAACTTACCTGTGTTGAATAAATGTTGAATTAAGAATCAACATCAAAGCACTCAGGACACCCCCATAAGCACTCTGTCCCCATCTTCAGCAGCAAGCAAAGAGTTAAAATTCCTTTGGTACCTAACCGTCTGTATATTCGTCTCGCCTTTCCCCTGAGTGTCGAGCATCAGCCAGATTCCCTTGTAACTCTTCGCAGTGCAGTTCTCCTCAGACTGTAATGATCTATCTGTTCCTCTGCACTGTTTATTTGCTCCCAAAGGGCCCATCCAGCCTGTCATACACCAGTTCACCACCAAGTGGTGCAGAACTGGCCAGTCCATCTGCCTGCTCATTTCTCAACACACCGGCATGACCTGGAGAAAATATCCAAAGGATGCTAACAACCTGGGACCTCTGAAGTGATGCTTGCCACTCTGAATGGAGCATGCCTGTCTTCACTTGCCTGTGGTCACAGCCCACTCCAGTTTTCTTTTTGCAGTATTAACAGCAATAGTAAGTTAAATAATATCTTGTTCAACCCATCTAGATTGCAGTTTTTATGTATAGAGTATTTGTTTCAGATTGCATTTGATTGAAAGGCAAGGAACTAACAGTCTGCATACAATAAGTCAAATATATAAAATGGATTTGCACACAATACTCAGGTTTTGGCTTCCATGATGAGTTTCTTGGGATAGTAATGTGGTAGGTTCCCATTGCTTTCAACATTGGCTAATAAACAGCATCCTTTCTCAGAAGCTGAAATATTTTGGTCATTTCAAGCGCCAGAACGGATTTGAAAAAATTATAGCAGAAGACATGGTACCAGGAAGGAGGGGCAGGGGCCAACTGACATGAAGATGGGCACAGGATATAAGTGACTCCTTGAGTATAAAAGTACATGACACGGAAGAACTGGCGAGAGACCGAGTTTCTTTTAGGCAGACTGTGATGAGAGCAACGTTCTGTAAAGGACCTGCTACATGATGATGATGACTCAGGTTTTGAGGACTAGAATCCAGAAGTGGATGAACAGCCAGAAGATTCCACTGGAGTTTACAGCCGGCAAATGTGAAGAAGAAGAAGCAGTTTCCATTTTGATATTAAAAATTTATAGTTATTATTGCAAAATGAAAAAATAAAAGAGTTTTATTCCTCTTATAACATGCCCAAAAAATGAGCAGTCTCTAATGGAACAAATGTGTTCACTTCATTTAAAGAACTTTTCAGTGTCTCAGATATTTTTGCAGTTCATCTTCTGTGTGGTCATCTCTGGGTCTGTTACCACTGTATCTGTAAAACATCGCTTTCAGTGGTGCCCTGTCTGCTGCTAATCTTGTTAAATGGCCAAACCATTTAATTTGTTGTCTACCTGTAAAGTTCAGTATTGGTTCTGTGCTGATTCTCCTCCTGATAATCATCGTTCCTAAGTCGATCTTTCCTCGTTACACCTAGCATAGTACGTAAACATTTCATTTCTGCTGTGACTATTTTCCTTCTGTCTTCTGAAGACAGTGTCCATATTTGACATTGCTAGCAGAGGGTTGGTTAAGTTAAACAGTGTTCTTTTAGTGTTCATATTCACATGCTTGCATTTCAAAATGTGTGCCATTTGGCCTAAAACTTGATTGGCTTTATTGCATCTTTGTTGGATTTCTTTATTAATTCTCCCGTCTTCTGAAAAAATTGTCCCCAGATATGTAAAATCCTTCGCCTACTTTAACTGGTGTTCATAAATTTTGATATTGGTGGTTCTTCCTTTTCTGGAGAATGTCATCACTTCTGTTTTGTCTAAGTTGATCTTCATATCGTAGTTGTCGCATTCTGAGTGGAGTCTATTAATGTTTTTATAGTTGTACTGCTGTTGGTGCTATGATTGCCTTATCGACAAAATGCTTACAGTAACTTGAGTAAATTGAATAAGGGGAACTTTAAACATCCAATAACACGTGTTTCACTCTTGACTGGTCATCTGTAGCATAGGTCTTCCCTGAGCTGTGGATTTTTCATTAAGTGGGGAATAGGCTATCAAGAGAATTACCACGCATTGCTGCACATGTGAACTATTTTCAAATAATAAATTGTATTAATTACTGTATATTCTATTTTTCAAGGGTTTAGAAATTATTAGCCAAATAAAGGTCAAAGAAATGTGCTGCTTCAAGGAAACGTCTGCACAATTGTAAAACTAAAGGACCCCTTTCCATGCCTTTAGGTGTATAGGGCTAGACCTATATTTTTAAAGATCAATCTGCACAAGATGGGTGATGTGGTCAGTATCATTCTTCTTCTTCTGCCTTTCTATCCCCCAATGGAGCATAGGCCCTCAACCAACTCACACCAAGTCGTTCTATCCTTCGCCATTGCATGGAGCTCTCCCCATGTCCTCCCAATCTTTCTAACCTCATTCTCCAGCTCTCTTCTCCATGTGTTTTTTGGCCTTCCTTTATTCCTATGCCCCTGTGGGTTCCAATGCAAAGACATTCTAGTTATGCTGTTCTCCTGTTTTCTCAGTGTGTGCCCTATCCAACGCCAGCGTCTTTTCCTCACCTCCTGATCCACTGGAGCCTGTTTAGTTCTCTCCCAAAGTTCTACATTAGTTATTCTATCATACCATTTTATTCCCTCTGTTCTGCGCAGGCACCAGTTAATGAATGTCTGTAATTTATTAGTAATTGCCTTCGTTGTTCTCCATGTTTCCGCCCCATACAATAGTACTGATTTGACATTTGAATTAAAAATTTTTAGTTTAGTATTTCTTTTAATTTCTGTTGACCTCCACAAATTCCCTAGTGCTATGAAAACCCCTCTTGCCTTTTGTATTCTTATTTTAATATCTCTATCAGTTCCTCCATCTTTATCTACATTACTGCCTAAATAGGTGTACGACTCCACGTCTTGGAGTGGGGTTCCATTAAGAGAAACCACATTACTATTTGCCTGATTTATTCTCATTATCTTTGTCTTTCCTTTATGGATTTTCAGACCAAGCTGCTGTGATCTCGCATTAAGTATATTTAATTTATCATGTATCTGATTCCGTGAATGGGACAGAAGAGCAATATCATCAGCGAAGTCCAGATCATCAAGCTGTTTTGTAGGGGTCCACTGAATTCCATTCTTGGTGTTAGCAGTTACTGTTTTCATAGTCCAGTCTATAGCCAGTAAAAATAAGAGAGGCGACAAAAGACATCCCTGTCGCACACCTGTTTTTATTTCAAATGCATCTGTTAGCTTTCCCTCATGAAGAACTCGACATTTCATGTCTTTATATGTTGCCTTTACTAAGTTGATAATTTTCTGTGGGATTCCATAGTGCCCCATCAATTTCCAGAGAGATTCACTATCAATGCTGTCAAATGATTTTTCATAGTCTATAAATCCAATGTAAAGTGGTGTGTTCAGTTCAATGCTTTGCTCTATTATAATACATAATGTGGCTATCTGGTCAGTACAGGATCTGTTTGACCGAAAACCTACCTGCTCATCTCTTAAGCATTTTATCAATAGCATCTTTTAATCTTTCCAAAATAATTCTACTTAATATTTTTCCAGGAACTGACAGCAACATAATTCCTCTATAGTTTTCACACTCCTGTAGATCACCTTTTTTGGGCAGTTTCACAAGATATCCTTCTCTCCAGTCTGCTGGTATTTCTTCGGTCTCCCAGACTTTACTGAATAATCTATGTAGCAATTCTGTTGATGTGTTTTATGTTGGTCCTGATGGCTTCAGCTGGGATACCATCTGGGCCTGACGCCTTTCCTTCCTTAAGAAGATTTATAGCTTTCCTAATTTCCTCTTTGGATGGTATCTCACAGTTGATATCCAGTTACATTTCTAAAGGCTGGATATCTGGGGGAACCTCTGGGCCTGGTCTATTTAGAAGCATTTCAAAATATTCAACCCATCCGTCCATTTGATCTTTAGTGTTAGTGAGTACCTTTCCCTGACTATTTTTAATTGATCCAGTTGGCTGACTATATTTACCTACTAATTTTCTTGTGTTACTGTAAAGTTCTCTGAGGTTTCCTTTTGCTGCTGCTGTCTCTGCTTCTTGTGCTAGATCATTTAGATATTTCACTTTATCTGCCCTTATATGCCTCCTAACTTCCTTGTTGGCTTCTGTGTAATTCTCCTGAGCTCTAGCTTTAGCAGCTCTAGTTTTGCTATTGTTTAATTCTGCCTTTTTACTTTTCCTATCTTCAATAGTTTAATGGTTTCTGGTGTTATCCATGCTTTATGTTTCCTTTCTTTCTTGCCAAGAACTTCTACGCAAGATTCATTCCAGATTCCTTTGATCTGATCCCAGCAGACTTCTGTGTTGACATCTTCAGCTAACTGCTGCAACACCTGGTACTTATTAGAGACCGTAACTGAGAACTTTTCCTTAATTTCTTTATCTCTGAGAAAGCCTACATTATATTGGTTTCTATGATTATAAGATGTTATATATCTTTTTAGTTTCAACTTGATTTTACTTATCACCAGGAAATGGTCAGTAAATACATCGACACCTCTGAAAGCCCTAACATCGTAAAAGGGATGATCTAAACTTTTTGTTAATACATAAGTGGTCAATATCATGCCAGCCACCTTAACTTTTCAGGACTGCACCCAGTACCCACTCAAGGCTGGGTCTACATGGGAGCCAAGGTCATTTTTGAAAAAAGTCCGGCTCCGCCAGGGAGCGAACACACGAATTTCCGATCTGCGGCGAGCGTCTAGCCGCTCCACGTTGGTGACTCGCACAGAATCATAAAAACATGGCAAAAATTCAACTTGAATTTGGAAAAGTGTGATGGCATAAGTTTTGAAACACACTAGCGTATTATTATTGAATAAACTTGGAGGTTAGTTCAACGTTAGTCTCCCCAAATAGAGAAGGTCACTGTTTATTCACAAGTTTGTTGGGCTGGTCAACTTTCCTGAAGGTTACAGGTGTGTCCCAATCTGTTGTTTGGTTTCTGCAATGTCTTGCATTTACATTTTCATTCCGAGAAAGAGAATGCCTGTAACATAGGTTGCAGCACTCTCTAGGGAGATTGTTAGACACAAGTTTTTTCATGTTTTTAGAGTGTTAAAAGCGCTGGCATGCTGAAATATACAACACAGATATCAATGGCATTGGGGAACACCTCTGTAACAGTATGCATAAGCCACAGGGCTCAGAAACTACCAATCAGAAGTGAGCTAGTGTGTGTATAGGCAGAACTGGGGAGACTAACGTTGAACTAACCAGCTTGGAAGTTGGTTTAGTTTTTAAAAATTTGAAAGTGTAATAAAGCATTAAAGTAAATAAATAGTGACAAAGCCATGAAATTCTATGTGATTACTTAAACTGTGAAGCATGAGAAAGTTTGATCTCATCTGTTGGTATCTGAACACTGATACTGTTTGAGTATTTCCTTCTTTTTCGCAATCACTGGCTGTAAACTATGATGGAAAGTTCTGGCTGTTCATCCACTTCTGCAGAGCACTCTGACTTCAAAGGATACACTAAAAAAAAATCGCTTTTTGTGTTTTATTTGTTGAGGGACTGGCTGGGGGTTGGTCTAGTGCAGGCCTTTTCAACTGGTGGGCGCTGGGCCAAATCTGGCCCTCGGAGACCTAGGAAGTGGCCCACAGATCACCAGATAATTGTATTAAATTAATTATCTTTCTCTGCTGGGACTTGCGCCTATGGCCCGTGACAAGGCCCATTTTACAATATTCCGGCCCCTGAGTAAATTCAGTTAAATGTCTCTGGTCTAGTCCTCTCCGCCCCCCCCCCCCCCCCCCACTCAAAGGGGATGGACGCCAGACAGGAAGTTCGAGTATTTTGATAATGGAAGTATCCAACACAGCTCATTGAATTAACATTTACATCTTCTAAGTCTGTCATTTGTTGCAATCTAAAATTTCTGATTTTTATTTTCTGTTGTGATTATTTCTCCTGTTGTGTATCTCAGGTTTAAAAGAAATTAGAAAGAAAGAAAGAATGAGGAACAAACGAACGAACTACATTTTCAAAGGGTTACAAATAGGGTAAGAAAACCCGGCTTAATTTCGGCCCTTTCAAACAATCATCTTTCTGACCACAACTGTATGTTTTCAACAAAGCATGTTATGTTTATATAAAAATATGCATAATGAATATGAGTGTTTTTTTTAAAAAACAAAGGAAGAAGGGTGAATTAAAAAAAAAAAAGGAAAAATATGATGTATCTTTTTTTTTTTAAATTTAAATCTTTAAACACAAGCAAAATAGTGAAAAAAGTTAACTTTATTTTGAAAACAACAATGAAGTTGGGAAATGTGTAAATAACAATTCAAGCATTTGTCCTCTCCACCTACATGCTTATACATCTCAGCAATGCATAGTTCAGATTTATTTGAAAAAACATCTGTAAAACTATGAAATGTCTACAGAACTAATGAAAATGATACATTTGACGTAAGCTAAGTGAATGAAAATTTTCGAAGAAAACATGAAAAATACACAGGGGTGCATATGTGGCAAAACTAAGATTACCATGTGCTTAGATAACCCTACTATATTTGTAATCAGTGTTATGAAGATGTAATATACTGGTACATTTGTGGTTGAGTGGTTAGGCATGAGCCATCAGTCGTGAATTGTGTGTAAAGCATGAGCCATCAGTCGTGAATTCTGTAAATTGCTTGTAGAGGTTAGTCAAAAAAACACAGGCAGTGTGAAATTATTTCTTTAAGGAAATGTGTACATTGGAAAGGCTTCAGAAAAACATTTTCTATAAAGTCTTAAATAATTTAGCTGAAACATAATACAATCATTCTTTATTCATTGTTGAATAATCATAAATTTATTTTTTTCTATGAAGAAATTAGATTCAAAATTTGCTAACATTACTGAACTGCCCAATTCATCCATTCAGAGATAGCTTTTCATTGAAACAGCAAACACAAAACTATGAAAATAATTGATAAACCAAGTACATGAAACAAATTATATATATATTCTTATAAACTGCTAATACATTTTCAAAAAATGATTTGGGTGCTGCTTGACGCTGCTTCTACTCTCCTAAGATAGTAGTCCTGACTATCACCTCAGTTACTGAATATGGGTCACAGTTGGAGGAAGGTCTCCTATCCTCCAGATATCCAAAGCCGTCCTCAGCAACCTGAAAAGAAACAATTTGTCACTGTTCATATTTCAGATGAACCAGATTGTGCTAAATGTAAGGAGCAGTAACACAGTACAACACCACTGTCCAAAGTGAAAGAAATGTGAGCAGCAACAGAAAACACCAAGTAAATATACGATTTTAAGTCAATGATCTCAAGACAATGAAAAGCATTTGGGCTAGACAACCCTAGAGAATTATAAAGCAGGATATATGAATATTTAACAAGAACTAACTCTCAGTGAAGAAGAACACTCCTGAGAAATAATAACAAAAGTTGCATTTAGAGGGGCAAAAATTTGCTTGGAAACAAAAACAAAAAAAGAAGAAAGTCCACATTTAACTGGGAACAGAGCACAGTCGACTTCACAGCCACATGTATACAGAATTTAAGATTGGTAAATCAGCAATATACACATGTGAACCGGCACCTAGGACAACAGATCATGTCCTCCAAGACTCTCACAAATACAGCATATCAAAGCAAAACTTCTGGCCAAGAGAAACACAGGAGGAAGCCAAACTTTATAAGTTGCTAAGTGTATTAGAAAAGACAGTTAAGGTCATACTAGAGACAAAATTGCAGGTATATATACATATATATATACATATATATATACATATATACATATATATATACATATATATATATATATATACATATATATATATATATATATATATACATATATATATATATATACATATATATATATATATATATACATATATATATATATATATATATATATATATATATATATATATATATATATATATATATATATATATATATATATATATATATATATATATATATATATATATATATATATATATATATATATATATATATATATATATATATATATATATATATATATATATATATATATATATATATATATATATATATATATATATATATATATATATATACATATACATATATATATATATAGTCTATTTCAAGCGGGGGGAAAAAGAAAAAGAAGAAGATAATTGGGAATTCAAAGGTTAAAAAAAAAGGGGAGAGAAAAAAGACAAGAAAAAAAAGAAACATCACGAAAAATTAACAGTTATAAGACACATTTGTAGGGAAAGAACAACCAAGGTCAGCACAGACAGAGGCGATCATGAAAGGGCAACAATCAGAAATGGGCAAACAGCAGACTATCATGCACCACCAGGGTGAGGAAGGAAAAGAGGCCAGAAGTAACAACAAAGTCATTGTGGAGATGGCAGTGTTAATCAAGAATCAACATCACAGCACTCTGGTCATTCCCATAAGGGCTCTGTCCCCATCTTCAGCAGCAAGCACAGAGTTCTTAACTTTGATGGTAACAGTAACAGTCTGACTGCAATATCCGTCTTGCCCTTTCCCTGAGTTTTGAGCGTCAGCCAGATCCTCTAGTCACTACTCGTAGCAGTATTCTCCTCAGAATGCAATGATCTATTTGTGCCTATTTGTAGTAGTTTTTCTGTATTTTTCTTGCACTTCTCGGGTCACCTGGGAGAAAAATTTGTTCATCTTTTTGCAGGTTTCAGCTATACCATTTATCCATCTCTTTCTTGGTCTTCCTCTCACCTTCCTCCAAGATGTTCTGCTGTAAAGTAAATGCAGTTTGGTCTGGCTGAATTCTGACTAGACGGTTGAACCATTCTTGGTCCATTGAAACCATTGGTTTATAAAATATAGGTCAAGCCCTATATGCCAAATACGCCTGAAGGCTTACAAAGGGGTCCTTACGAGCTACAGAAGCCCAGTGAAACTTGCAATCCTATGCAGATAAGGATGGATCATATGTTTTCTGACCCAAGTTTTTACTGCAGAACTGGCACTCAGTGGGGGAACATGGTCATCAGGACAGTAACTGTCATTTTCCAGGACATATCCCAGTACCCATTTGAGACGGGGGGTCAACCTGGAAGTCAAGGTTATTCATAGAAAATCTGCCGTTGCACTTTCATACCCATAATTTCTGGTCCAGCAGAAAAGTGTCTAGTTCATTAGCTGTGCTTTTTTTCTAGAAAATAAAAAAAAAGGTGTCGGTACACATAACAAAGCATCTTTTACAGCGGTGCTGAACAAATGAAGCCTAAAGAAAGTTCTGGCACTTCTTATCAGGTGCCAATTCTTGAGGTTTTCCTAGGTGAGAACAATATAACCAGAATGTCTTTGCACCATTAGGGGTTAGAAAGGTAGAAGAAGAAGCAAAGACTACATTTTATTTAGCATACCTGGCGAGGGATTCTTATACTAGCTCCCCGGTTGGCAACACCGGCTGAGAAATCGTGAATGCTAGAAGTTTCATGGTGGCCAGTTAGACGCCGCTCATTGTCCTTGCCTTCACGGGGATCGTAAGCCTTTATATGGAGAGCATGCTTCTTCGAGAGTTTCTCAATTGCTTCTTCTATAGCCCTGAAAATGTAAACAAATGTTAAAATTTCAAGGTTTGGACATATACCTGTTAACTGAAAAGAATTTTGTCAGAATCTTTCTTCTTATTCTTATAGTCTATGCTGCGTGGTGTTGGTAGTCATGTCTATCCACACATTTTTGTCTTGTGTACGGTGTTTCCTGAGAAATAAGATCTATTGAAAACAATGTTTTCCTGTAATGAATTTAAATACTGCGGACACAAACAATACATTGCACAATTTATTGCCAGGCATATTTCGCTGCATCTCGTCAGGTGTGCTGCTACAGAATTACATCAACATAAAAGGAAGCCAAAAAAAAAATACAACTGAAATGTGAATGGTTTCCTTTGATGCATCACAATTTGTCTAGTCACCGGAATGAAGCCTTACTCCACAAATAATTTTTAGTTAAGATCATCAGCTAGAACCTTTTTCTTCTTCACGCCCACCAGCTGTAAACTCCGGCGGAAAGTTCTGGTTGTTCATCCACTTCTGAACTGCAGTTCTGTTCCAGAACCTGAGTGTTGTGTGTGCATCCGTTTTACAGATCTGACTCATCTGTATGCAGACTGCTGTTTCCTTGCTTCTCAGGCAGACGCACTTCGACTTCGAAGGAAGCTCCCAATCAGTTGACTCTTACGACATCCTTTTGGGTAGATAGTGGGTCTATTCTTGTTTCCCTATAATAGGGCATGGGAACCCACACGGGGAGTCAGCCAGAATGACAGACAAGAAATGCTTATAAAAAGAAAGCTTTATTGCTAGATATGAGAGACCAGTGCCTTTTTTCCACCCCAGCTTTTACACCATCACTGTTCTATTAAATAATTTGAAAAAGGTTTTTTCTATTTGTCAGTTTCATTCATCCATCCATCTATCAAAGCCCCTCCCCCACACAAGCACCCACTTGGGTATCCACTCACACACCCTTTCATCCATGTGGGCATCGATCTACCAATCTATTCATGTATCTGAGTATCCACTTACCAATTTACATACCCATACATCTTCCTGGATAACCATCCATCCATTCACTCACTCATTCATCTAATATTTGGATATCCATCTATTAATTCACTCACTTATTCTTCCATCTACCCATTCACTTACTTATTCATCCATCTGGATATCAATCTACCAATTCACCTTTCCCTCTGTGTAAGTATCTTTCTACCTACCCTTTCACCAACCCACCCATTCATCTATGTATCTATTTATTCATTCACCCACCTATCCACTGATAACCCCATTCAGCTATCTCTCCATACATCGACCAACTCGAGTACAGTAACAGACCAAACATAATATTGGTATTAAACAAAACATACTTAATGCCACCTGGCTCCCTCATCTCCTTTGTGCTGTAGTTGCAATGAGCACCAGCCCCATTCCAGTCACCTTCCATTGGTTTGGGGTCAAGGGTCACTACGATGCCAAACTCCTCAGAGACACGATGAAGGAGATACCTGGCAATCCATAGGTGATCGCCCATGGTAATACCTTCACAAGGACCCACCTGGAACTCCCACTATAAACAATACAATGACAAGAGGTCAAGTATGATTAGACACAAGGACAAAATATGATGATTATCTCTAGAATGTCCTTTCATAGGAACCCACATGGGGAAATATGAAGTCTCAGTAGCATAATTACTACGCCACATTTTACCAAAGTGGTTCAGGAGAACAAATAATAATGGGCAGAGAATATAATTTAAAATTTGAAAATCCATTTGTCTGTTACAGGACCAAACCCCAAAGAGTGACTAGTAAAGCAGTGAAACTTGCCCCCCTCCCCTCCCCCCCCCCCCCTAATTCTGTAAGGAAATTAAATTAAACTGTCCCGCCCTGTTAACTAAATACTAAATGCTTTTTAAAAGTATTTGTTCATTCATTTCATTTCCAATTTATTATATTTATTTTTCATTCAGCACTGTATTATTGTTATACTTGTAAATTAGGATCAGGCCCCTTGAACGCCCTTCCCTGTTGTCTAGAAACAAATTGTGTAGTAGTGGTGTGGATGGGGGGGGGGGGGGGGGGGGGGGGGGGGGAAGGGCACTGTGTTTTAAATGTCAGTCAGGGCACTTAGATCGTTATGGATTCAATATTTCATCTTTACTTTCTCCCTCTTTCACTCTCATCACAAATAAGACATCGTCACAGTAGAAAAGTAAAAGAAACTGGGCCATACCTGAGCAGGCATGACTTCAGCATTGCAGCCGCTAATGGTCACACCAGCATACAAGCATGCTCTGTAGTGAGCCTCCACAATGTCTCGCCCGTAGACTTTGTTAGCTCCAACACCACAGTAGTAGGGACCTGAAAACACAAAATGGCCAGTTTCAATAAAATGTTGTGATCAAATAACAGCAGCTCAAAAAAAAAAAAAAAAAAAAAAATCTGATTCTGATTCCTTTTGAGCAACAAACAATTCGACCACTTTCAGACTGCTGTTGGCTAGCTGAGGCTGCTAACAGTCTCCATCTATATTTGTGGTTTCATGACTAAAGTTCTGGTATTTGCGCGGTGTCTGGGTTTAATGCTGCCTTTCTCCAAGTCAGACCGCTCGTTCCCTATCCTGTTGTCAACTGTATTCTTCTTGTCCTTTCATTTCTGATGTTTCCTCCTTGGTTTCAGCTCCTTCTGATTTGGCCAGGCGTATTTCGTAGGAGAGTGAGCTTCTCAACATAACATCCTTTGGACCACCATTTAAAGAAAACCAGGTAAACAATCAACTTATAATGAACCAACCAGTCAACCAATCAAACAAACAGCAAATCAGCCAATCAACTTTAAGTAAAATAACCAGGTAAACAACTATGCACAGTTCAACCAACCGAATAATGAAGACCAGATAACTATGCAAACACACTTGAAGCAACTAGTTAAAGATAAAATAACAAAACCGCTAAACGAACAATCAACTTAAAAAAAAAAAAACAAGTTAAACATCAAGCTGAAACCACAATGGAACCATTCAATCAAAGTAAAAAAACTGCTAGCACACACAGAATAGTAAAACTTCACACAATGAGACAGACAGAAGAAAGGTAAATAGTCATACACACAAAATATACGCCCCTGAGTAGATAAATACATAGACATACAGAAAGACATCTGCATAGGGGTAAGTAGATATATAGATAGGCAGGTTACTAAAAAGGTAGGTAGATATACAGACTGGTAGATATATAGATAGGTTGGCTGGTACAAAGGTAGTCAGGCAGGAAGAGAGACAGATAGGCAGACCAACAAGACAAATGGCAAGCTGACCTGCAGCTGTCTAGGACAGCCAGGCCTACAAATTATGCTAACCAAAAATATCAGACACTTGTCCCATAAACAGCCAATGGCCCTACCTCTAAGAGCAATTTTATGAATGCCAAAGAGGCATAATCTTGAATGTCATACCTTGACATCTGCACAATAGCCATGTTAATTGTCATGCCACAGCTAAATATATATTTAAACTCAGACCCCAAGAAGCCACTTCAAACTTTCTGCTTCCAACTTCATTATTATTCACTTTTCCCTGCTGTGAATTCATATTTAAAAAAAAAAAAAAACTTTTTGGCATTACAAAGCAGATGAGAACCTGCACAAGTGACCCTCTCATGTATTTCTTCAACGGTTCTGATGACGTTTTCTTTCATTCCATTTTAATGAAGGCATACAAATGTGTTTAACTCTTTGCATACTGTGTTTGAGTAACACATTTAGAATATTAAACTCTGACGTCAAATCAGTACTACTGCATGGAGTAGAAACATGGAGAACAAATCAATAATAAAGTACAAATCTTCATTAACTCTAGCATAGGCACAACAGAACGAATTAAACAGAATCACCAATGTGGATCTCAAGGAGACAAACTAATTCCAGTGGACAAAGATATGAGGAAAAGTCACTGGTGCTGGATAAGACAAACTCTGTAAAACCTAATTATAGTTTAACTAGAATGTCTGTATACTGGAATCAAAACTGCAGACAGATACAGGAAGACATACAAGTGGAGAACGCTCGCTGCGGATCGGAAGGTCTTAGGTTTGCTCACTGACAGAGCCCAACTTTTTTCACAAATGACCTTGGCTTCCTGGTGGACCCAGCCCTGAGTGGGTACCGGGTGCAGTCCCGGGAAGTTGTTATTGTTGTTGTACAACAACAACAACATAAAAAAACATTTTAAAACAAAAAATCCCTGTCATTGGACATTGGAAGAAACAATATTATCACGTGCCATACAGAGCTGAATGTCTTTGCACTGGAACCCACAGGGGTATAGAAATAAAGGAAGACTGAAAAACATGGAGAAGGAAGTTATAGAGTGAAGTTAAAAAAGATGGGGAGGGCTGCATGTGATAGCAGAGGAAAGAACAACTTGGCCTGAGTTGGTTGAGGGCCTATGCTCTACTGAGGGTTAGAAAGCAAAAGAGGAAACAGAACTAGTTTTAATATATGGCTGTCAATCCTGAACAATTAAACAAGAAACCAAATAATTTCTTGAGGCCTCAGAGATATGATTTTACAGAAGAATCATAAAGAGGCCAGTGCTCGAAGACAACCTATCACAAACATCAGAAAGAGACAGTCATAATGTTTTGGTCATGTTATAAGAAGGAAACTAGAATATGATGTGGCCATTGGAAAGATCTGTGGAAAAAGCAGATAGAGCAAGACAACGAATGAAGACTGACAGCCTTTTGTCATAGTATGGAGGGGTGTCAGCACACAAACATATATGCCAGGGCTATTCACTAAGTTTACAGAGGGGCCAAAATTTGGAAAATGAGGATTGTCACGGGCCAGAGGGCTAAACCTTAGCATAGAAAGATCATTAATACACAACTGGCAATAATCCATGGGCCACTTCCTAGGTCTCCACAGGCCGCCAGTTGAATAGCCCTGATATATGCTGTCAAAGATTGCAGATTGAGGAGAGGCATGATTGCACAAGCCAGTCAGGAAGCCACTTGATGATGATGATGAAATATAACTATTAAATCACATACAAAGTTTTTAAAAAATAATATCTAGTCAATTTTTTTTTAAAGAAAAGGGAATTTATGTATTAAAAGATTTCAGCACAGTCATTAAACCGTGAAGGTCAGACCACTGGTCTGTGAAAAGCAATAGACCGTGTACTGTTTTGAAAATATGGTCATTGAAATACCAGTTTGGATCTCAGAATAGAAACAGTTTTAATTTGTATCGTTTTGTGTGAACAGGATGCAAACTTCAAGATTTATTGAAAGATTTAAAGACTAGTGTTTGGTGAAACTCTGTAGTTTGCCTGTTTTTTAATAAATGTAAGGAACCCCTGTTACACCATTGTCACCTCAGATGCTAATAAAATGTGTTGTGTACTTAGAGAGTATACCTAGCAGTGTCATATCTTACAGGCTGTATCCATGTTTGTAGACTGCACTAAAATGGCAGGTGGCCGATTATGTTAAAAATAGCATTTACTTTTGCTGGTGCAATGCCAGATTTCACGACCGGCCTCTTGCATCAACAATGAGCTGCAATTCTAGCATGGAAATGTTACTGTCTGCACATCTGACAGCTACCTTATGCATTTTTAGCTAAGCGGCTATATATCTGCACATACGTCGCCAAACACATATGCTTTCAACTAGCCCTTAACCTTAATTGGTCACCTTTTACATAAGGAGAAACACACCCCTCACCCCGTGAGGACTAGGACAACTAGACAATGGTTAACAAAGGGATAAATGCTTGTATGACTTAGCAAAATGGCATAATCTGGACAGTCTTCCTATCAGTCTTCTATTTTTCAGAGTTCACAAGCTGTAAACTCTGGCAGAAAGTTCTGGTTGTTCATCCACTTCTGGATTTTGTTATTCTTCTTTTTTTGTGTTCATCATCTGTAAACTCTGGTGGAAAGTTTTGTTTGTCCATTGCTGGACTTTGGTCTCGATCCAGAACTTGAGTTTTGCATGAAATTCCATTTTACTGATTTGGAATATTTGTATGCAGATTGTTGGTTCCTTGCCTCTCAATCAGATGCACTGACTGTGAAAGAAACACCCCTCACTAGTCACCTTCTATGACATGAAAGTTTGGGAGGCAATGGGTTTATTCTTTGTTCTCCAAAATGGAAGAGTTATTTTCTTCTTAATCATTCAATCACCATCATTATTGTCAAGTACCTTGCCGACTGACATAGGCGATCATGCCTCTTCACATTATGTGATCCGCAGCTCAGTGTATCAGTTTGGGTGTTGACACCCCTCCATGCCATGACAAAAACCTGTAAAAAATTTTCTCACGCTGTCTTTCTATGTCTCTTTTTCTGATTGTTTCTGATGTTTGTGATAAGATCATTCAATAGGGGTTTGAGGTTTGAACAACGAATCAACATCATGGTACATGGGTAGTAACCCATAAGTGCTAAGTTCTTTCTTCTAACTTAAGTCTGAGTCTGAAGAAGCTCAGCACAGTGCACAGGCTCTGTAGCACCGGCAAGGATCCTGAAATATTTTGGGTAGAACTTTAACTCCAAATTTTTGTCCGGGCAGCGCCATTAGGCTACTCTTTTTGATTTCCAACCGCCAAAGGATTTTTTACGTGTGCAACAATGCACATGGGTGTCCGATCTCACTACCCAGAGACCAGGAGGAATTACTAGAAGCGATGTGATATGCTAACCTACTCATGTCTCTTGTTAACTTCTACCTTTGACCTGGCATTCCATATAAGTTAGTTAAAGAAAAACAGTCTTATGGCTTATGAAAAAAATCCCAGCCCTCACCAGGGATTGAACCCAGAATCTCTAGCACTCGAAGTGGACACCGTGCCTCAAGACCTTCTCAACAGGGGTCATAACAGGAGGCTGCACTTGAGCTCTTCACCAGTTCTCCGTAGTTTATCTTGCAGGGTAACTCCTATAGGTCAGATTTCTTCTCTGTCTGGTAAAGACTAGGCAGTCCTGGAAGATATGCTCTTTGGTGAGTCACAATTACATGCAGCAGGGTTAGCAAGACCTGTTCAATGTATTTGGGCTCCAAGTTTATTACATCCTGTTCAGAGTACAAAAATTGTGTGCCTTTGCTTTCTAAAAGATGCATGTAAAACTCGTTTTGGAGCATGAGTAAAGTCTGGAAATGCGTGAACAACCAGGGCAATTCACCAGAGTTTACAGCTGGTGAACGCAAAGAAGATGTGTGCGGTTAAAAAAAAAAAAAAAAAAAAAAAAAAAAAGAAGGATGTGTTGGGCCGAAGGCGCAGATATCGCAACTTATCTGTAAACAACAATACTATGTTTCAACTACTCTTTTAAGGGGGAATGTAGAAAGAGAAGAAAAACAATGTGGCCTAAATATCACAAATGGTTAAGAACGCAGGGCTCTCATGCGGGACACTCTGGTTCAAACCCTCGGTAAGGTCAGGGATTCTTTCCTAGCCTGCAGTCTGTGGTGACAGAACTAACTGTGCAGCCCTAAATCCTCAGACTCACAGGCCCCCCTGCAAACATTGCAAAAGGGATAAATACAGAAAATTGCATTAACAAAAAAATGGCTTCTTTAATCTCCGACAGGTGGAGCTGTGGCACAGTAGACTGCCTAGTAGGGAACATGTGGTGTTTGTAACATTTAAAATCTGGTGACCTGACATGCGAATTTGTAAAGTTCAAGCAAATTGAAATCCTGAAGCAGACTAAAAACGACCTGCCTACCTTGGCTTCTAGAATACACAGGCGACTGAAATGACTGAATGGCCTTAATTGTTTCGGCACCTGTTACCCACAGCTAGTGAAGCAGAACATGTGTATGTATAAATTCTGCACTTAGCTAACTGGCGCATCACTGCGCAATGCTATTCAACAACATGCTGGTACTTTTCTGAATCTGCAGATGATAGTGTTGCACTGTGCTACAGGGAGTTATGAGAATCACAGCCCACGGCGATGGCGAGTGTGACTAGCAAGACCTGCTCATGTTAAGAAGTCTTCTAAAATTAGAGAATGGGATTAACTGCATGAAAACTGTTCTTTTTCTTCTACTTCACATTCATCGGCTGTAAATTCTTGTGGAAAGTACTGGTTGTTTGTCCACTTCTGGACTCTAGTCCTGTTCCAGAAACAGTGTCATGTGTACATGCAGATTAGTAAGTCTTACTAATCTGCCTGCAAACTGTTGATTCCTTGCCTCTCAGGCAGATCCAAAAATGGTGAAAATATGGGGGTGACTGCAGTAAGGCTTATACAAGCAGGCAGATGTACTCTGACTTTGAAAGAAGCTTCCAACTAGTCGACTCTTATAACATGCTTGTGGGCAGGCAGTGGGTCTGTTCTTGTTTTCCCTACAATAGGGCTATGTAACCCACATGTGGACTTGCAAACTGTTTATTTCTTGCCTATCTGGTAGATGTACTTTGATTTACAAATCGTCAGTTAATCGACTCTTATGACATGCTTGTAGGGGAGGCAGTGCATCTATTCATGTTCTCCCCCATAATGGGGCCCCAGAACCCATACAGGGAAATTAGTTCTAAGTTTGGCAATCTTCCACCGTGAGCTTTTGTACATCCTATCTCTTTTACCTGTCAGGTTCTGGTGCAAACATATTTTTTGATGACTAGGCTACCTTAGCTATCATGCCTGTTTGCCATCTCCACATACTGGCGCGCGCGCACACACATACACCCACAAACTCATACCGGCACACACACATACACCCACAAACACACACCGGCACACACACAACAGAATCCTGTCGTGACAGTGAGCTGACAGTGTCTCACCTCACACTCACTCTCTCTTCCTCCCTCCTTCCATCCCTAATCCTCTCCAGAAATACAAAGCAAAATGCCATGATCCCCTGCCACTGCGCTCTGACTCAATCTCTAATAATACATCTGCTCTTTGCCCGGGGCCTGGCATGTTCCCCCAGATAACTGCCATAACAACCCTATGTATGTGTGATAGATGTGCAGACGTTTGTAATTTTTTTTTCTAGAGCTTGCAGTGTTGATTATCGGATTGCCTGTGTCTGCTGCTGCTGCTACTACTGTGGCGATGACTATTACTATTACTACTAATTATTATGGTTATTAATCTTCTTCTTCAGCGTCTTGTGCTCCCTCTTTCCCCATTATCTTCTTATTTATCTCATATCTTCATCACTTTCTTGATCTTCTTTATCATCATCTTTATCTTCTTTAATATCTTCTTTATTATATTCTTTATCATCTTCTTCAGCATCTTCTTTAACATCATCGTTGACCCATCATCCTCATCATCTTCTCCAGTCAAATGACCATCACCAGTTTAACACAAAGACTGCAATCATTTTAGTGCTCTTTCTGGATCAGCCTATTGGTTGGGGGTGGGTGTGTAGGTGTGTGTGTAGGGGGGGGGGAGGGGGGGTGGTTGCAATTCAATCGATACAGTGGGGCATGACATGTTAGGCCACAGAGAAAGGTAAAACTAACCATGAGTGGTGAACAGTTAATCTACACAACATAAGTGGATCTGCCTACAATATGGAGTCGTGTCAATCAATGGAGAAGACAATATATGAACACGTAAATTCTCGGGGAAAATCAATATACTAGCGAATAAAAAGTAAATTCCCTGGAAAAGTAAAAATCAATAGACCACTGTCACAGGCATATTGCAGTAAGAGAAAAAGCAAAGTCTAAATTTATGTTCTAAATGCTAGAAATAAAAATGTGTCCTCTCCTTTTCATAATTCATTCAGAGAGGAACTGAAAGGCAGACACACATATAGCCACACTGCCAGACAGATCAACTAGAATTCATCAACATATATAGATCCACACACATAAATGTCGGCTCAATTTATCGATGAGTCCATGACTAATTGAGGTTGTGAATTGATTCTAATAATGCCAGATTTTCCATCTATTTGTGGCAGTTTTATTTAGGGTAATGAAAGCTTGCAGGCAATTCTTTTCTCTAATCGAATGTGTTTCCAGTGTTTTTCAATCTTTTTTTGGTTAGGTGGTGCCAACTTTACATATAGCAGGACCTTTATGCTCCTACCCACTCCCAACTTAAAAAAATTAGATTAATAAAAAAAAAAAAAGAAGGAGATGACAACAAGAAAAATCCCAAGCATTGTTAACAAGAGCTTGGAGAAACCATCCACATAAATCAAAGTATCAAATAAACACAAGAAACAAAAATTAACAGCTAGTAACTGAGTGTTCAAATATCACTGTGATGGCTGACATTGTTTTGTCTTGATGATGATATCTGATAATTCTGGCCTGATGTTGGAAAAGGCACAAGGGAGAACACTCCAGATCTGTCTTGTTTTTACAATTTTAAATTTTAATTTACAATCAAACTGAAAAAAAAAAAAAAATCGCTAGTATAACATTTTATTATAAGTAAAAATGCACTCAATTTCAAAATTGTTAGATTCCCCCCCCCCCCCCCCCCCCAAAAAAAAACTTCCCTGCCCATGCTCGCCCATGCTCCCCCCTTCCCCTCCAGGTTGAAAACTATTGTTATAAACAAATCCAGTAAATGTGCAGTTGCTATATGCATAACTTCACAGCTTCCAAATTATAACGGTTAATTGATTTGGCATGATCCTATTGTTGCTCTTAATGTGTGTTATAAATTCTGTAATACACAAAAATAAACAGGTAGGAAACCTTGAAGCTGTAATATACACAGAAATAAACAGACGAGGACCTTTAAAGCTGTAACATACACAGAAATAAACAGGTGAGAACCCTTGAAGCTGTAGTACACACATAAATAAACAGGTGAGAACCCTTGAAGCTGTAATACACATACAAAAACAGGTGAGAACCCTTGAAGCTGTAATATACACAGAAATAAAGAAGCTGTATTACACAGAAATAAACAGGTGAGAACCCTTGAAGCTGTAATATACACATACATAAACAGGTGAGAACTCTTGAAGCTGTATTACACAGAAATAAACAGGTGAGAACCCTTGAAGCTGTAATACACACAAAAATAAATAGGTGAGAACCATTGAAGCTGTAATGCACAGAAATAAACAGGCCAGAATCCTTGAAGCCATAGCATAGAATAATAAACAGATTGACACATATAGCCAGTCGATTACAGTTTCTTATCTGGGACAGAGAGAGGGAGAGGGAGGGGATGAGAGAGGGGGAGGAACGGAAAAAAGGGGGGAGGGAAAAAGAGCGGGAGGTGGGAAAAAGAGAGGGTGAGGGAGGAAAAAGAGAGGGGGAGGGAATGAACGAAGGTTATAAATTAGGCACGCAGGCCTGTCTTACATTCTGCCATTCCAAATTCCCATCTTTCACACAGCAGTTGTATTTAATCAATAAAGCATGTTATGTTCATGTAATAATATGCATATTATGAATATCCAGTCAAAAACAAAAGCATGGGAAAAAGGGAGGGAAAAAGAGGATGAGGGAGGGAAAAAGAGGATGAGGGAGGGAAAAAGAGAGGGGGAGGGAAAAAGAGAGAGGGAGGGAGGGAAAAAAGAGGGGCAGGGAGGGAAAAAGAGAGGGGAGGGAGGGAAAAAGAGGAGGAGGGAGGGAAAAAGAGGGGGAGGGAGGAAAAAAAGAGGGGGAGGGAGGGAAAAAGAGAGGGGGAGACAGAGGGGATAGAGAGAGGGAGGAGGGAGAGAGAAGGGAGTGAGTGATAGAGAAAGACACACACAGAGAAAGAAAGAGAGAAAGAAAGAGAATGTTAAAGTTAGAGGGAAAATACAAAATAAGATACAGCGTAATAATGTAACCAAAAGTCATGACAAACAGACTTCAGTGTATGCCAACACAACAACACCTGTCGCATACAGCAGGTGTGGCCAATAAACAGCAACTAACTCAAATGAAAGAACAAAGGTGACCCACTTATCTCCTGCATTTATAATTAATAAAAATGAATAAAAACAGAACTTGAATATCACACAGGGAAAATAAGATAGAAAAAGGGCAAAATAATGATAGTATGAAAATGTAACAGTTAATCTAACTGGATAATGCATCTGTGGCATTTATGATATGAAATTAAAAGATGCAGAAGTCTACATGTGGAGGAGTGGGTAGCAAATAATTAGTTAGTTAGTCAACAGATTATCCTCATTGCACAGCAAACCATTCAGTCCATAAGTGCCCGGATCCCCGCCTTAATAAATCCATCCCGCAGCGTGTAGTGGCTCATGACACCAGTTCTGTGTTGGCTTCTTATTCTTCTTTGGCTTCCTGCACAGTGCTCTTGTCTGGCCACACCTCTTTTAACATGTTGTTCTTGCAGTTTGATCATGGTTGCAGATTCACAGTCATCACTTGATTCTTGCAAATGTAAATGGTGAGGGTCAATTGCTTCAAGCAGTGATGGCAGCTTGCAAGATGTCTCTCTCCTCTTCTTTGCTATTTACTGCCACTACTGTCTGTTTTTACGGCTTTTTAGGGCAGTGCAAGTAGTGGGGTCGTGAGTCTGATGATGTAGCGCCACACGGCTAGTGCTGTCACCATGGCCAGTGAAGGTTAGGATGCTGAATTTTTTTTCCTCAACAGAAAAACATGTCACCTTACCAGTGGTCAAACTCAGGTCACTCGCATGACAACCTGAAGTTGTAACCACTGGGCCAGCCGCTTCTTTTTTGATGTTGCTATATACATCATTATCAGGTTCCTTGCCCACTGATGTGGGCGATCATGCCCCTCCATAATCTGTGATCTCCTGCAGCATGTTTCAGTTCGTGTGCCGACACACCTCCATGCCATGTGACGAGACTGTCAAGCATCTTCTCTCGTCTTCCTCTATCCCTCCTTCCACAGATCTTTCCATTGGTCACAACATGTTCTATTTTCCCTCTTCTCATAACATGGCCAAAAAATGATGACTGTCTCCTTCTGATGTATGTGATAAGTTGTCTTCGGGCTCCCGCCTCTTTCAAAACCTCTTGGTTGCTCTTTTTGGCTGTCCAAAAAAGAGCTATATACAACATACACATATTCACACCTACACTGTAACTGTAATGAATCATCTTGTCTAGCTACATTGTTATCCCAGCTGCTAATGTTAGTATCAACGACACATCATGAAGACGCTTAGAATTCACACACAAATGTTTATTGTGGATTCTCACACTGGTCACCGTGGTTGCTTACATTGGTTGTCCTGACAGTCTCTCTTGTTACTCAAATAAATACCAAGGAAAAAAAGGCACATCCAAACCTGTCTATAATACAATAAGGCTGGGATACAGTAGTACTAAACCACACATGGCTGTGCACCAGGAACAGAGCTTATATTGGTCAATACCTGCCTACACATCTCCACAGTCATCCTAGAAACAGGTCCCCAACCAGGAGCCTGGCCAGCATAGATAGGATTGGCTTGTCTCCCGAAGCCAGAGTCTTTTCTGCCAAAGAGGCAAGGAATCACGAGTATGCACACAAATGAGCCAGATCCGTAAAACCAATATGGCTGTAGCACTCACCTGGAACTGGAATAAAATCCAGAACTGGGCCAACAACCAGGAATTCTGGAGTTAACAGCCAGAGAACGCGAAGAGGATGATACAACCAAACCAATCTATACACACAACCTTTTCAATCTATTCATACAAACAAGTATGACTACAGACACAACCAAGCCAGCCTATACACACAACCAAGCCAGCCTATACAAACAACCAAGCCAGCCTATACACACAACCAAGCCAGCCTATACACACAACCAAGCCAGCCTATACACACAACCAAGCCAGCCTACACATACTGCCAAGCTCATCTAACAATGCAAGTTTGTCTATATGGTAAACTCTTGAACCAGTTAGCTGTAGAGGTCTACCCCTGCCTCACCTTCCACAAACTGCACCCTCCATTTTCGTCTTTTCTAGCCTGCAATCAAAATGTTTAACTGAAGAAAAAAATGCGTAGTTATACGCTTGTGCTTTATGCACAGCTACAGAAAGGAACCTTACAAAGGATTTGAACCCAGGTCTCCAGCTTGACAGCCCGGCATTCTAATCATTCAGCCAGTAAGTCCTCATAAGAAGACATACACAAATACATAACTGCACACAGGCTTACCTTGGGGTCCTGGGAAACCATTCTTGGGCCAACCAAAAGGATGACCATCGTAGTCCAGAAGAGTGTACTCCTGCTCAATTCCGAACCATGGCTTGGCATCTTTGGCTTTCTCCATGATCTCGTTACATGTTTTACGCCTGTTAGTCTCTGTTGGCCAATCACACAATATGTCAAAATCTTTAAACCCAGGCCGTACAAACTTAAAATGATCTTGGCTCTCAGGTCAACCCAGCCTTGAGTGGGTACCAGGTACAGTCCTGGGAAGTAAAGGTGGCCGGCGTGATGCTGACTACATCATCCACCAAGAGCCATTTGGTCTATAAAAATATAGGTTTAGCTCTATGTACCCAACACGACTGAAAGCAGGGAAAAGGGTCCTTTACTTTTTTACTTTTACTTACAAAATTGACTGGATCAGTCCCAGTTACGATGGTTTGGAGATGTATGCCGAATGGGAGAAAATCGGCCACCATGGCGGGGCATAGGAGGCTAAGAACCAGGGAACCAGACCCCTAAGGTAGAAGAGGAGGGACTAAATAATAAGTAGTCTCTGCTGGCACAATAACAACATATAAAGAGTATATGTCAGAGACAATGAACTGCCTGTTGAAAATGGCTACTAAACGAGGACAGCTTTGCAGAAACAGGTTGCAGGGCAAAGAAAAGGGAAGACATGCCAGTCAACGCCTACTGGATACGTTGAGCATGGAGACGACATTGAGATGGCTGCTACATGGGAGGATGGAGCACATATGGGTTGGACCATTGTGCTAGGATGTTGATAAAGATAATAAATTTGTAATAACAACACATACTTTCTGTTCTTTACAGAATTAATATACTTTGTAAGTAACTACCTTGCACCTACATAAGAGAGCAACTTCAAAAACTTAAGGTGCCCTTTTCCTTCTGTTTTTACATTCACGGGCTGTAGAAAAAAAAAGCTTGAGTTTTGCATGTACTTCTGGTTTACAGCTCTGGCTCAATTGTGTGCAGACTGTTGATTTCTTGCCTTTCAAGACAGATGCACTCTGCTTTAAAGGATACACCCCCCCCCCACCACCCACTAGTCACCTCCTAAGACATGCTTGTTGCTTGTTAGGGAGAAAGTGGGTCTATTTTTTGTTCTCTTTAAAATGGAGCCCAAGAACCACTCAGGAAGAAAAGGTTGGAGGAGGAGGAGGAGGTGGTGGTGGAGGAGAAGAAGAAGAAGAAGGAGAAGAAGAAGAAGAAGAAGAAGAAGAAGAAGAAGAAGAAGAAGAAGAAGAAGAAGAAGAAGAAGAAGAAGAAGAAGAAGAAGAAGAAGAAGAAGAAAAAGAAGAAGAAGAATGAGGAAAAGGAGGAGAAAAAGAAGATAGTTGTAATAATGTTGAAGCTGATGGCAGTAATAATAGTCGTGAAGGTGGTGGCGATGATCAAGATGATGACGGCAGTGATGTTGAAGCTGATGCTAGTAATGGTTAGAATGGTGATGAATGTGGCGGTAATGAGGCATGTCTACGCCCCACACATGCGATATAATCAATGGAGAAAGCAAACTGTAACCCTCACCTGCAGGCTTCTTGTTGTATTTATAAACCTCGCACAAAACTAGTTTATTATTTCCTCCTCTGAAGGGATCTCTAAAGATGGCGCAGGGGTGGAGGTACATATCCGAGTTCGAACCCTCTGCCTGGTAAGTACTGGAGCCATCAAAATTCCAAATAGGATACTCTGGGAAGACAAAGTTAACACATACAAAAGTCATTGTTTGGTTTTAACTGTTTGCCCTTGTTTAAAAAAAAAAAAAAAAAAATTTGTCGAGGTTCCAATATCACAGCAGAAGCGTCGTCCCATGACTGCTCCTTTCATATGCCAGTGAAATCACACAAAATGTCTTTCATGTCCATTTGACAATTAGTGAAAAAGTGTCAGTCCCAGCAAAATCTTGAAGCTTGCACAGGCAAAGCAAATGTGCATAAGGTAGCTGACAGATGTGCCATAACTACTTTCATGTGCCAGTAGAATCAGACAAAATGTCTTTCATGTCCATTTGTTAACTAGAGAAAAATGTGTCAGTCCCAGCAAAATCTTGAAGCTTGCACAGGCAAAGTAAAAGTGCATAAGGTAAGCTGTCAGATGTGCCTACTCTAATGGCCCTGCACTAGAACTGCAGCTCACTGTTGGCACAAATGGTCAAACACAAAATCCGGCATGGCACCCACAGATGTAATTGACCACCCACCAGTTTAGTGCTGTAAGCAATATGCCACTGGCACAACAGAATAAAACGTTCCACATGATTTCACAGTGTTGCACCAAGCACTGAACTCAGTAGCTTGGCGATGGAACCTTTGGACTCCCACTCCAGAAATGGGGAATTTGCATCAACAAAACCTAGCGGGAAATTAACTTTTCAGAGTGTCAGTGGTTAACCGGCTATAAGTCATTATGCCCGAATGTCCCCCAAACTAGGCCTCCATGGGATAGTGGGCTGCCAGATAAATAGACATGGTGTAGTCCATACAGAGTAGATTATACCAACTCTGTCCATATGCCCACCTGTTATATAATAGTGTCTTACTTTCCAGTCATATCTGTGACATTGCTAATAATATATCAAATAGTATTGTTATTAGAACTAGATAGTAGCCAAAGGGAACTTACCACTAACATCCTTGGGTTCAGAATCCAGAGTCCTGCACTTGCTTCTGATCCCTTCTCCAGTACCATCAATCCAGATATACTCGGCCATCACCTGAACACATTGGTGGACATCATTAGTGGTCATTATTCTGTCCTCTCAGTAGGTCTTATTCTAGTGAATCTATTACTCATGTGCTCCCTTGCTCTCTCTTTCTCTCACACACACACACCCACACACACATGCACACACACCCACACATTCATACCACACATTCATGCACACAAAGAGACACGCTCACATCACTGCTGGGCAAAGTAAATGCATAAACTTAGAAATGGAGTTTCTGCACCACAATCCCACAGTGTTACATCTTGTTCAGTAGAAGGAGAAGAGGAAGAGGAGGAGAAAATCAGGAGGCGGATGAGAAGAAGCAGAAGAAGGAAAAATAGATGGAGAAGGAGGAGGCAGAGAAGAAAAATAACAAGAACTAAAAATTAACTGGTACCTGTGTGAGTAGAAGGAATTAAAAATCCACACCCAAAAAAATGCAATGTCTTCTTTAGGAAGAGAACTATTCCTTCTTCTTCTTCGCGTTCACCGGCTGTAAACTCGGGCGGAAAGTTCTAGTTGTTCATCCACTTCTGGACTGCAGTCTTGTTCCAGAACCTGAGTGTTGCGTGTACATCCATTTTACAGATCTGACTCATTTGTATGCAGACTGCTGGTTCCTTGCCTCTCAGGCAGATGCACTCCGACTCACTCAAAATGTGAGAAATAGGGCTTGACTTTTGCCTGTACATCCAACTGACTAGCTTATTTGCGTGCAATAGTTGTTCTTTGCCACTCAGGCAGATGTACTCCGACTTTGAAGGAAGCTCCCAATTAGTTAACTTCTACGACATGCTTGTTGGGCAGACAGTGGGTCTGTTTTTGTTTTCCTCACAATG
This sequence comes from Candidula unifasciata, assembly GCA_905116865.2. NCBI lineage: Eukaryota > Metazoa > Mollusca > Gastropoda > Stylommatophora > Geomitridae > Candidula > Candidula unifasciata. Next base: position 336,228 of record CAJHNH020003813.1, read on the forward strand.
GGGACCCAGAACCCATACAGGGATTAGAAACATGGATAGTCTATTATACTGAGGCTGGTATTGTCTCAGACTTCTCCTCTCAATAGCCTGCTGCGTCATGCCTCTTGTAAAGTGTCTTTCACTGTTTGACTCTATAGCAGCTGTTCCCTCCATAGTACTTACTTACTTAGTCGCTCCTCTTCTATCTTGGGGTGTAGAGGTTTGCCAGAGAGATCGCCAAACGTCTCTATCAGTAGTTTTCTTTCTGGCTTTGTTCCATTCCAGTCCTCTGTCAGTCAGGGACTGTCGGATGTTGTCTTCCCAGCGCTCCCTGGGTCGTCCTGGAGGTCTGGTTCCCTGGTTCTTAGCCTCCGATGCTTGCCATGGTGGCCGATTTTCTCCCATTCTGCACACATGTCCAAACCATCGTAACTGTGACTGATCCACTCTAGTTAGTAAGGGCTGGGTATCAAGATCTTGACGTATTGTCTGATTGCGGACTTTGTCCCTTCTTGTCACTTGGACCACCTTTCTCAGGTATCTCATTTCCGAGGCCTGCAGCTGGCTTCTGTGAGCTGTTGTCATTGCCCATGACTCACACCCATAGGTCGACTGGTACATAGGTAGAGCGGTAAACAGCCATTTTCATCCTCTTGCCAATTTCTCTTTTGCTAAGAAACCCTCGGTTTATGGCCTGGAAGAGTCTCCCAGCAGCTGCTTTTCGTGTAGCCAGCTCCGTCTATATGCCTCCATTTTGGTCTAATACAACTCCAAGGTATTTGAACTGGTTAACTTGCTCCAACACGTACTGTCCCATCATGATCTGGTGTTTCTTCTTCCCTCCATAGTGTCTACGTAAATGTTGATGTCTATCAGGTCATGTATACAAGTTTGTTTTGTATTACAATATCCATCTTCTCAGTGTTCATTGGCTTTAAACTCTGGTGAACATTTCTGGTTGTTCATCCACTTCTGGACTTTTAGTTTTGCATGGATGTCTGTATGCAGGCCACTTTTGAAAGCCCCCCCCACCCCCCTCCTTCTCTCCCCAATTATTGCTTTTTACAGAATGCTTGGGGGATATTGCCCCCCCCCCCCCCCCACCCCCCATTTTTTTTTAAAACTGGGACCCTAGAATCCACAGGGGGAGCCAAAGTATCTTAAAGTAACTTGAAATTCATGATATGTGTCACTGGTCATTATGACTGAAGATGGGGACGGAGTGTTTATGGGAATGTCCTGAATGCTGTGATTTTGTGTCTTAACTCATAAGACAGCCTTCACTGAAGACACTGACCTTATCTTTCGGCTGCTCCAGCCGGAGGTATTTCTCCAACAACCCCTTGTTTGTTACAGCTACTTGTCCATTGGCAGCCATGTTGGATTATTCACTTTGTTGCCTGAATTCACAACACAGTCAAAGAATAGGAACCTTTATAAAGTTGTTATTCAATCTGTAACACAAGCAGAAATACAGCACATTATTATTTATTTGAAACATCAGTTGTTCTTAAGTTGTCATTTAATCTGTAACACAAGCATAAATACAGTATATTATTAATTATTTAAAACATCAGTTGTTATAAAGTTGTTTTTTCAATCTGTAACACAAGCAGAAATACAGTATATTATTATTTATTTGAAAAATCAGTTGTTATAAAGTTGTCATTTCATGTGTAGTAAAAGCATAAAGGACTCTTTTCCATTATTTCAGGTGCATTGGGCATATAAGGCTAAGCCTATGTTTTATAGATCAATCGACACCTCGCAGGTGATGTAGTCAACATTACGCCAACTGCCTTCACTTTCCATGACTACGTTTGGTTCCCACTCAAGGCTGGGTCGACCTGGAGTCAAAGTCATATCTACACACACACAAAATGTGGGGCTCTGACAGGACTCGAACTCAGGACCTTTTGATCCACAGGCGTAACAAGATTGGCACTAGACAGTCACCACAGAGAGCAATGCTATACATATACAGCGGTAACAGAGCTAGAGGTGGACCACGCAGAAGGTGGACCGCGGAAATTTTGGAGACACTGAAAAGTACTATACATGACGCGAACAGAAGGGCTCGTTCCAGAGATCTCTTCATGCCCTGACACTGCGAGGCATTCCAGTAGTAGAGCTTTGAAGAAGAGGAGGAACAGAGAACAATTAAATCTCTTGAACATCCCAAACACGGTACACCAGTGATGATCAACAATTACCAGAGATCAGCACAAAATTAAATGCTACACTTGGTAAACTCATCCAAGTAATACAGTCCTGGTTTAGTAATTGATGTGGGAGTACAAGGAAATGAGCCAGCTGTTAACTTGCAGGTTAGGCTACTGTGAAAGCCAGACAAGCCACGGACCTAGGCTGAAACACTGAATACTCTAAGAGAGTTAAGACTTTTGCGTGAACCAACTGAGAACTGTGAATCTGCAACCATGGTCAGACTGCAAGAACAACATGTTAAACGGGGTGTGGCCAAACAAGAACACTACACGGGTAGCCAAAGAAGAAGAATAAACCAACACAGAGCACAATAAGGACAATATGTCGACTAACTTAGTAACTGACAGAATACAATTATCAATAACGCCTCAATATCGGACGAAAAATTGTTATTTTAAAGCCACGCTAAAGCTGTTGTCGGGGCCCAAATATAACTCCTACCGGCTGAACGAGGTTTCTGTCACCTGTCCCCAGGTAATCCTTATACGAATGGTGTCACTGGGTGTTTATCGCTCGGTGTGATGTCCTGGTGGGGACGTCAATCAATTGACAGAATAAACCAAACTGAATACTAAATCTAATTACTTACTGTTTACATTATTAGTAATTCCGATCCTCATAACATAGCGCTGACAGAGCACCATACACGGCCTTGTTTGATCTGACGAAGTTAATGACAACCAGCTAATTACTGCACCTAACCCACATCAAATGTTGACACTGGGTGACAACAATTCGTCGCCACGACTTATTGGGCCGAGTTTAATTACTGGCCGAAAGCTTATCGTTTATTGTAATTATTTGATTATTATCAGGACTTTTGATACAAAGGCGAGTTGACCCTGATCGAGTGTGTAATGAATGCACCACGTTCCAGCAGTAGTATTGTCACTTTTTCCCAAATATGTTCAACGCTCAGGGTTGCAACGTTCATGTTTTGTTTGTATTTGTTATATTGTGAAGCTTGCTTATATACTTTTCGTTCGGTTTTATTTCTTTTCCTGATAGGGTTATTTGACTTGGGATGTCGTTTTTGTTTTTCGTCCAACACGAGAGATTAAGGCCACTTTTTATCCAAAGTACGGATGAAAATGACGTGCACAAGGACTTGGATTTAAGTGAGGAAGAGTTGCGCAAACCGTCGACATCACTCTCTCGCCTGTGTCCACCTTGATCCAATAGCAGGATAATGTCCAGACCACTAGAAATGGACCTAGGTGCCGTAGATGACCCAAGGCGTTTTAAATTGGGTAATACACAAATAAACAGAGGGGGGAACCCTTGAGGCCGTTCAATATTATGTATTAATAAAGTAACAGACAATGTATTGATCGACACTCATAGAAAGTAGAAACATCGAAGAACACACTAGACAACATAAAAATTAAAAGCTATAGTTACAGTCTCGGGAATCGAACCTGTCACCTCCAGACGGCGTGAGCGCCTCGCTATGGAAGGGGTGCCTTGTTGACCATGATTTTAGTACATTTGTTTCCATAGCGAAGCGCACACTCCGTCTGGAGGAGACAGGTTCGATTTTCGGCATGGTAACTATAGTTTTCGATTTTCATGTTGTCTAGTGTGCTCTTCTATCCGTCTACTTCTTTCTATGAGTGCCCATTATTACACTGTCTGTTACTTTATCAATACATAATAAGTTGGGTTATAAAGTGTTCATCGAATTCTCAGAGTATCTTTTTTTTTTTTTGGCGTTCACATGCTTTAACTCGGGTGGAAAGTTCTGGTTAATAGTCCACCTCCGAACTTTAGTCTTGTTCCAGACCCCAGTCTTGCGTGCACATCAGTTAAACAGATCTGACTTATTTATATGCAGATTGTTGGTTCCTTGCCTTCCAGGCAGATGCACTCCAACTTCGAAAGAAGCTCCAAATTAGTCGACTCTTACGACATGCTTGTTGGGGAGACAGTGTATCTATTCCTGCTATCTCTCAACTCTCACTGGAAGCTCAGAGTTTATATTTGTTATTTTATGTGTTGGGTTATTGTTTATATAATACAGATATGTCATTTGTACTGTTTCAAATATTGCTTTTATTTTGGTTTTAATTATGATATAAATTGTACTGTATGTATGTACGTTGTACCCCACCAGAACATCAAACAAAGCGTTAAACACCCAGTGACACAAAGTCCCACCATGCGGATGAGGATCACCCGTGGAGAGGTCACAGAAACCCTGTTCAGCCGTTGGGCTATATTTATGGCCCTGCTATATTTACGGGCCCCTGGCAAAATCCAGGATGTGGCCTCGAATAACAAAAAATTGCATCCCATCTGGGGACGGCAATTCTGCAAATTAATTAACTGTCATTAAAATGGCGGATTTATTTTTAAGCTGTACTATGAATAACTAACAAATATTTACATAATCTTACTAACAGTGTGTCATTAAAAAGGTGGATTTTTTTTTTCAATAGCTGTACTATAAATATTTAGATAATCTTACTAAGATTATGCCGTTAAAATGGTGGATTTATTATACCAATATAGTTTATATCCTCGCTGATTTTAACTTTAAGGAGAAACTTCTTCAGGAGCTACAAATTAGTCATCTTTTATGACACGCTTACTGACAAAAGAAAGCAATGGCAAACTACTGGACGTACATTTGCCTAGAGAAACCACACAACAGCCAGTGGCTGCTGCGGTTATTTCTGCAACGTCCTGTAAAAGATACGCAACTAACCTTATTACTGAAAAAATGGGGGGTGGGTGGGGGTGACATATTCCCCCTACCCTTTTTCCCCGAATAGTGCCCTGAATGCATCTATATGATACTTGTAATAAATATTTTGTCTGCTGATATTACAACCAAAATATACATATTGCCACAAACACCATATTTGAAAAAGAATGTGTGTATGTGTGTATATATATATATATATATATATATATATATATATATATATATATATATATATATATATATATATATATATACAATAAATGCACAATATATGCTCTGTTAATTCTCAAAAATGACCCCAAAAATTACACACACACACAAAGTTCTAGCACTTTTAAGCATACACGAAGCAGAGCCGAAAAATAGACGAACACCTTCAGACTATTCGTGTTACATCATGCATGAAAAAAATTACATTTAAGATACAACCAGAGCTCCATAACCGCCACGCATAGAGCTGTGGATTTACGATATTCCAACCGAAAGGTTTCATAAAAATTGTTTCACTAATTGTGAGGCATTTGAATCAACAGAGTGTATCTTTAATAGCTGGGAAAAATGCTGGCTAAGTCGGATGTAGTAGGGCAAAGGTTTGAGAAAATAAGGAAAAGCAAACAGTATCAGTGAAGACGAATGCAGCTTTGAAACTGGTGAAATGATGGTAACAAGCCTGCTGAGGGGTATTTAGCGTATAAAGTCCATAGAAGAGTACGCTAGTCGACGCTAGCAACTTTTGGTGACAAAATCTATAGAGGTCATTAAGTTCAAGTTGACTGCTGCTTCCTTTAAATATACTCAGGATGGCATCTAAAGGTATACGACGATAATAGAGGATGAGGGGGAGAAGAAGCAGGAGCCGCAGCAGGAAGAGAATAATAAGGACTTCGCTCCCTACAAAACAAAAACAAAAAAGGAGGAGGCGGGAGGGAAGACGAAGGAGTAGTAGGAGAAAGTAGAGGAGAGTAACAGAAGAAGAAGAAGAAGCAGCAGCAGAAGAACGAGAAGAAGAAGCAACAGTAGCAGTCCGAGCAGCAGCAGAACTAGCAACATAAATAGCAGAAGTAGCAGGAGCAGCAACAACAACGGAAGTATCAGCTGAAGCAACAGCTATGGCAGCAGCCAAGAGTAAGAACAGATTCTCCACAGAACCAAAACCGCACACCTGCGCCCAAATCTAATGACCCGGAACACGCAGTTCCGGTTTCTATATGGACAAACAGGATGTAACAGTACTTTCTTTGTCAATTGAACACCACCACCCCTTTTCCCCCCTCCCCCCGCCTCTCCCACACAGACCAGGACACAAGCCAATGACCCTAATCTGTAGAAAGAAAGTGGAGCCAGCCTGTTCGATCTTGAAGTTTATTTTAAGGTTACAAAGTTATGATTATTACTTCTGTTAATTTTATTCTTGCATTAGTTTTCGTTTTTCCTGACAAGTGCAAGGAGAGCCGACATATATTTTATAGACCAATGGGCACTTGCTGGATGATGTGGTCAACACAACGCCTTTACTTCCCAGGAATTTACCTGGGACTCATTTGAAACTTGGTCGACCTGGGAGCCAAGGAAATTTAAAAAATGATCCAGAACTGAAGTCAAAAGTTTAACTCCACCACTTTGGAGAACCCGTAACACCTACAAAACAGCAAACGGTCATACTGACCGCGTAACCTGACTATATAGCCGTACTGTTGAGCCTGTGAATGGGGCTGTCAGTTCTCATATTTCCATCTGCGTTCAACGCGACCGCTCGACCTACAGCCGGTGAGTTGGCAGTTGTTTTTATTATCAATAGATGTAGACGGAAATCCCGAACGCTTAAATGTTCCCCCCCCCCCCCCCCCCCCCAAATCAGATAGGTTCAGGGGCGCCACCAGGAGTTTAGAACTGTAGTTAGTGTGGGTTTAACACCCCACCACCCCAAACACGTTTTCTAGTTAACAACTCTTTTCTCCCCCCCCCCCCCTTTCCAAAGTATACAAAATTATAAAAACAGAATGCCCTCAGCCTTAGCCATAGCCACACCCTCCTCAGCAACTAGGTAAATACTGGTTGAGGCTCAGACCCCTACAGCCCTTCCCTACTGGGGGACCCCCAACCCACACAATCAAACATGTTTTAGGCAAATAACTGGGAAAGGACATTTTTGTTTAGAAATTATGTGCTAAAGTATTTATTTTATAAATTTTAAATTATGTCAAGTATATACATTTACCATTAGGAACACTACTAATAATACTACTACTAGTAGTACTACTGTACTGAATGGTGAGTAAATTTAATATATTTGAAACAATAAAGCGTCAATATATCAATGGTAGAGCACTACTAATTTGGGTTTCATAATGATCACAGCAATAACAATACAAACATTTTTTTGCTACTAGTTATATTTATATTTAGCAGCCCTTAACACTTGTGCAGCTGCACACGCAGCACACGCCTAAATACGGTCCTGCTAATACTTCTACTTCAATGGCTTAATTATTCCGTGTTTTATATTTGTGCAACTAGGAACAAACTGGCAACAGTCAGGCTAGAAAATAGATAAGTACGCCAAATGCTTAACAAAAACAGACTCAAACATACCACACGAGGACATCGTTTGTTATATATATATCGATCTACAGTTCACTGTAACAAACATGTCAGAACGAAAACTACATCTAAAATTTAACAAAATGTTATGTGAACTGTGAAGATCGAGGCGGTTATTAATATTAGTGATAGCAATTTCAGGACATTATACACCATAATATAACGAAATGAAACTTGCAGACGTCTCGTTTAGCCGCCCAAATATTTAGTTACAAATTTAGAAATGTATACTCACATTAAACAGCGTTGCTTGTCGTCTGAACAGAGACGTATCCGTACACAGACACCCTTCCCAGAGTGACAGTTCACTGACGTGTGACAGTCCCGGGGTAGACGTGGAAATATAAGTGAAATCACTCGTGAACTCCGCACACCGGGCCTTGCCGATCTGGAGCAATCCTGTTCGCGATGCAGGACTTCGGGGAAACCCCTTATTTCAGTGATTCTAAAAATGTGAGCCGCGGCGTCCCGGGGAGCCGAAAACTCTTTTACAGGGGCACCGCGAAATATTGTAAAAGCTTCATAATTATTTTAAGCAAGACACGAATAGTCATACTTTTACTTAGGTTAGGGCGACGTGTAAAACTTTTTGATTAAAAAAAAAAAAAAAGGCGCCGCGACCAAGAAAAGTTTCGGAAACACTGCCTTATTTTATGACGGAAAGGAACCATGACGTCAAGCTACTAAAATTAGGTTCGTGTTTAACCCGTTTGTGTTTTCCGCAAAAATCATTTTACCAGAGCCTGTCGATTTAGTGCTGTTGTTTTGTGGACCAGTTTAACCCAGGATTTTCAAGAGTTGGTGGACACATTTCAAGAAATGCTGTTTGTTGTCAAACCTGTCAGATTTTGAGAGTTTGTTTTAGCAGTTGCTCCCATCTGTTTGACTGGCGGAGCTCTGTTTTTAATCAGGTTTTTATGACGGATCTGCTAAGACCTACCACGGCCGACTATTTATTTATCTACAGAAGGACGTGGACCTACAAACCTTATGACCTACGCTGGATTTCAGCATAAACTAAGCTACAGTTAGGGCACTGCAATCTGCAGAGGCAAAAAAAAAAAAAAAAAAAATTCTTTTCACAAATACAGATTTTCTTTTTACATTTTAAGTGAAGTATAGGACCCTTTTCCACGCGTTCAGTGGTGGGGCTAGAACGTATATTTAATAGACCAGTCCGAATTTGGTGGGTTAGTTAGCTACTTAGTCGACAGATTATCTTCATCGCACATCGAACCATCCAGTCCATAAGTGCTTAGATCCCCTCTTCAGTATCCCCCTCAGCGTGTAGTGGCACCATATGACACAATTTCTGTGTCAGTTTACTATTAGCCTTTGAATGTTGAATTAAGAATCGGCATCACCGCACTCAGGATACTCCCATAAGTGCCCAGTCCCCATCTTCAGCAGCAAGCGAAGAGCTCCAATTCCAATGGTACCCGTAACCGTCCGATTGTATATCAGTCTCAGCCTTGCCCTGAGTGTTCAGAGCCCCTGGTAACTTCTCATAGCGTCTTTCTTCTTAGACCGCAATGATCTATCTGCGCCTCTGCACTGTTTACCTGTCCCCAAAGGACCCTCACAATATCTCACTTGTCATACATCAATTCACAACTAAGTGGTGCAGAGCCAGCCAGTCTATCTGCCTGCTCATTTCCCAACACACCGGCATCACTTGGAGAAAATTTCTCAAGGATACTTATTACTCTTCTTCTTTGGGCCCCTGTATAGCGCTCTTGTCTGACTTCCCCCCTTTTGATGTTATGTTCTTATAGTCTCGTCGGCATTGCAGATTCACAATCATTACTTGATTTGTTTAATCGAGCTGCCTCTCTGAGGGCGTTCAGTATATCAACCCTGTCCATTGCTGGTCCGTTTCCCACCTGAGCATCACTTGTAAGTCTGTCACCTCGTTCATTGCCCTTTACTACTGAATACCCCGGAACAAATATGAAACTGATTTTTCACAGCTTAGATCTGTTCAGAGACTCCACCCCTTTTCTTCGTATGCAGCTCTTCTCGATCTTTTTGAACATATTTATTCTCCTCCTCCTTCTTCTTTTTCTTCTTCTTTTTCTTCTTCTTCTTCTTCTTCTTCTTCTTCTTCTTCTTCTTCTTCTTCTTCTTCTTCTTCTTCTTCTTCTTCTTCTTCTTCTTCTTCTTCTTCTTCTTCTCCTTCTTCTTCTTCCTCCTCCTCCTTCTTCTTCTTTTTCTTCTTCTTCTTCTCCTTCTTCTTCTTCCTCCTCCTCCTCCTTCTTCTTCCTCCTCCTCCTCCTTCTTCTTCCTCCTCCTTCTTCTTTTTATTCTTCTTTTTTTTTATTCTTCTTCTTCTTCTTCTTCTTCTTCTTCTTCTTCTTCTTCTTCTTCTTCTTCTTCTTCTTCTTCTCCTTCTTCCTCCTCCTCCTTCTTCTTTTTCTTCTTCTTCTTCTCCTTCTTCTTCTTCTTCTTCTTCATCTTCTTCTTCTTCTTCTTCTTCTTCTTCTTCTTCTTCTTCTTCTTCTTCTTCTTCTTCTTCTTCTTCTTCTTCTTCTTCTTCTTCTTCTTCTTCTTCTTCTTCTTCTTCATTTTCTTCTACATCTTCTTCTTCATCTTCTTCTTCTTCTTCTTCTTCTTCATTTTCTTCTACATCTTCTTCTTCATCTTCTTCTTCTTCTTCTTCTTCTTCTTCTTCTTCTTCTTCTTCTTCTTCTTCTTCTTCTTCTTCTTCTTCTTCTTCTTCTTCTTCTTCTTCTTCTTCTTCTTCTTCTTCTTCTTCTTCTTCTTCTTCTTCTTCTTCTTCTTCTTCTTCTTCTTCTTCTTCTTCTTCTTCTTCTTCTTCTTCTTCTTCTTCTTCTTCTTCTTCTTCTTCTTCTTCTTCTTCTTCTTCTTCTTCTTCTTCTTCTTCGTGTTCACCGGCTGCAAAATCTGGCGGAAAGTTCTTGTTGTTCGTCCACTTCTGGACTGCAGTCCTGTTTCAGAACCTGAGTGTTGCGTGTGCATCCGTTTTATGCAGACCGCTGGTTCCTTGCCCCTCAGGAAAATGCACTTCGACTTTGAAAAAAGCTTTCGACTCTTACGACATGCTTCTGGGCAGGCAGTGGGTCTAATCGTGTTGTCCCTATAACAGGGCCCTGGAACCCACCAGGGGAAGCAAATTCAATGAATACAATAGACTTAGTGGGGGATGTGGTTAACATCATTCGGCCGCCTTTACTTTCCGGTTATTAATTCTGACTTGTAGTCCTTTTTAACTGAATCAAATAATCAGCTTGATGTGTGTCGAATACCGCTTTTCATTAAACCACATATTTACTCTGCTGTTTTCTAAATCAGCAGGTAGGGCCTCGGGGCTTGATATAGCTAAGGGCCTGACCATATCTAAATCCGACCCTGACACTGCGTCCTACACGTTAATGGCATATAACAGAGGGTTATATAACTAGCGACCCGTGCGCCTAATCTGCCCGCGGATCACTGTATTGTAAGTAAAGTAAAAGTAAAGGACCATTTTCTACGCCTTTCATGCGTATTAGGCATATAGGGCTAGGCCTGTATTTTATAGACCAGTCGGCACTTGGTGGGTGATATGGTCAACATCCCCCGGTTGCCTTTACTTCCCAAGATTGCACCTGGTACCCACTCAAGGCTGGGTCCACCTTGAAGCCAAGGTCATTTATAAAAAAAAAAAAAAGTCCGGCTCCGCTAGGACCCGAACCCACCACCTTCCGACCCGCATGTGAGTATCTAGCCGCTACACCACAGCGATTCCCACTGTATTGTATTAGTGCTATTTCTGTCTATTTTAATTCTTAATTCCCGCAGCGGTCCTGGAACCCGTGGAAATGTACGCAGAGCCCTTAGGGGTTCTATGAGCCAAGGCTGGGAACCGCTGGAACCGCTGAACTAAATAGACGTCGAGTGTTTGTTAACAATGAATACAGAGAGATGTGGCGATATGAAAGGAAACCAGCGGAGTTTCTTTCTTCTTTTCCCTTTTCCTTTTCCCGGCTTTCTCCTCCTCTTGCTGTTGCTGCTGTTACAACTAATGCTACTACTGCTGCTGCAATAACTGCTAATCCAACAGCACCCAGAAGAAGAACTATAAAAAAAACCGACTATTAATATTGTTATTGCCACTGCTGCAAATGTTGTTGCTACAGCTACTACTGCTGTTTTTACTACTAATACTACCACTACTGCTGCTGCTACTTTTACGACTGCCCCCGCTGCTGCTACTACTACTAGTATTGCTGCTGCTGCTGATGCTACTGCTAAAACTACTATTGCAATAACTACTACTACTACTACTACTACTACTACTACTACTACTGCTGCTGCTGCTGCTGCTGATGCTGCTGCTATTACTACTACTACTACTACCACCACCACCACTACCACAACCACTTCCATAACCACCACTACCACTAATACTGCTGCTGCTGCTACTATTACTACTACAACAACAACCACTACTACTAATACTGCTGCTGCTACTGCTGCTACAGTCTCGGAGTTCAACCCTTATACAGTATTTCAGCCCCTCAGTGGGCTATCCGCTATGCCACATTGACTTTCTGAACCAGTTAACAAGACCAGTTTTTCAAGGGCACGCCGCCCGTCTTGCTCCTTTATACAAGAAAAACTATTTGAATCTACGGCTCTGGGAAAAGGTTAAAGTCCAGAGGTCATGACCCGACCCCAAAAGATCGAAAGATTTCGCAAAGAAACCGAAACCAGCCGTATCTAATCCAGTTTTATTCTCTTTTTTTTCTTCTCGGTACCAGGTGCAGACATCCACCACGAGGGGCATGGGCCACAGAATGGTCACTCGTGGTTGACCTTTGAGTCACGGTTCCATTCTTTCACGGACCTTAAAGGGCATCAAATATCTTATCGTCCTTGATCTTCCCGAAGGAGGATTTGCTATTGATAAAGGTACACTAAGAGTATGACTCAGGTTTTTTTTTTAGTTTGCTGACGAAGGTGTTGACGCCGCAACGTTAATTCTCTCACTCGTGATAGTGTTTTTGTAAAGGCAGCAAGTTCCAAATTTTCGCGTGTGTTGATTTTTTTCACTCGTTTAGTAAAGTAACCGCAGTTAAAGGTTAAAGTTGAAACCACTGTCTGTTGTGAAAAAATTGACACAGGCTGCAATTTCGACAACGTCGATAACATAGACAGCAGCGCTTACCAGACAACAACGTCTAGCATGACCATGGACATAGCCGCTGTTTCTAGAGCTTTAGAATGGGTATCCGAACAAACCGCCACACAGGCAGTTATTGTATCAGACTCTATGAACATGCTCCAGAAGACAGCAACAGGCGGTATGCGCTCTGAATGGGTAGAAAGCATTCGAAAATGACACTTAACCTCCCTCACCTGGATCTACACACCTTGTCCTGCGGACGTAAAGGGAAATGAGCGAGCGGACCCACTGGCAAGCATTGCACTATGGCATGTGGAAAGAAGCATGGACAGAGCAGATATCGTCAACTCTGTACGGACTATGCTAGTAGATAATGAGGAATCCTTGACACTAACACGATTGCGTGACATGGGAGTAAAGCATGGTGAAGCACGTCTATGCCGTCTTTGAGGTCGAGATAGGAGACAATATAAACAACTTCTCATGGGAACAATTAGTAGAAGTACTTTGGAGTGGCTGCTTCATCGGAGGATGCATGAGAATGTCCAATGTGCAGTGACGTCGATCGTGATAACATAACATAACACCCCCGTGTGGGTCCCAGGGCCCTTTTGTGGGGAAAACAAGAATAGACCCACTGCCTCCCCAAAAGCATGTCGTAAGAGTCGACTAACTGGGGAGCTTCCTTTGAAGTCGGAGTGCATCTGCCTGAGAGGCAAGGAACCAGCAGTCTGCATTCAATTGAATCAGATCTGTAAAACTGATCCACACGCAACACTCAGGTTCTGGAGCAGGACTGCAGTCCAGAAGTGGACGAACAACCAGAACTTTACGCCAGAGTGTACAGCTGGTGAACGCGAAGAAGAAGAAGATAACATAACACATTAAAGAAGACATCGCGAGGAGACTTTTTAAACAGCCTTTTGCCATAGCTTGGAGAGGCATCAAACCATATATTGATAGGCCTACATACTGTTGAAAATCAAAGGTTGTGGAGAGACATGTTCGCCAACGCCAGTCAGCAAGTCACTTGATGATGATGATGATGATGATGAAATATGTTGGATTGATGAAAGATTTATGCAGATTTGTTATCACTGCAGTGCGGGAGGGGGGTGGGGGGGGGGGGGGGACCCACTATTTTGCCAAATATCTGACGTGACGTGTGATAATACAATAGTGGATCTTTTACTGTGCAATGAGTTCTAGTTTTGGTGCAGTTAACATTTCTTAGCCAACATAATTGGCGCAAAGAAACCAGACCCCAATTATAACCGAATCTGCTCGCAGTAGGTTGTACGTGGTCAATTTTTTGTTTGTTTGTTTTGTTTTTCATAAATGGAAATAGATGGACATTTTGAGTTACTGACATGTGTCCTGTCTTTTGTTTTTAAAAATAGAAAAATCGGTAACGACTGAGGATGTGAACATCACGTGGCCGACGTTACTAATCGCAACACATTTCCAATTACAGTTGTCCAACAAAAATTCCAAACGTGATCCTTTTTCAGCAGAGGCCTGCTAAACGAAGGAAGGTTTATTGGCTGTCTTATTTGGTTTCCTTTTATTTGTGGTGTGTAGTCACATCTGATATTCCGGTCCTTTGCTTCCTTGGTCCGGTGTAGTGTTTGTGGTTTTGGGGTCTGGTTTGGTCCAGTTCTCTTAGTGCTGATATCTGTGGGTTTTAGCTGATTGTTGCTGGTGCTTGATGGTAACACATTTCATGTCAGCTATTTTAAGGCTGTAATCCCGTGAGAGCCAAGGTTAGTCCAAAAGAGAAATTCCCGGTAGGAAATCGTTAAACCTCTGAATTATTAAAGTCTTAACTTATCGTGTCTGTGGCTTAGGCGTTGCGAACGAGCTTCGCAATGCCGGGGTGCCGGGTTCGATCCCAGCTGTGGGCCTTGTGCCTTGCGTTGGTTTTAGACAGTGGTAAAGAGAAGCCGACCGTCCAGCAGCAATGGCAAACTACTGCACGTAAATTTGCCTAGAAAAAGCACAACAGCCACACAAAAATGCCGGGTAATCACAGCTATGGTGGCTTGGCAGCAAAACGTCTGGCGCTAGTTTCGACAGAGGTACCGACAGCTGACCGTTGAGTAGTAAACTACTGAACGTAAAGCTTGCCTAAAAAAACCCACAACAGACCCCCCCCCCCCCCCCCCACCTCCCCCAAAAATAAAACATGCTGGGGTTAGTTCTGCAACGTCCTGTAAAGGATACCCAACTAATTTTACCCTCTTGCTCCAGCTGCCTCGTCGGGGTGTTTTCTTTGGAAAGGGGGAAGAGGGAAGGGGAGGTATAAGGGTCTAAACTGTGCCCTTTACAATGTATTGCATTTTCTTATCTTAATTTTTTTTAAGGTTCCTCTCAATGCTGTCGGTCAATTTGTCACGTGGTTATTCCTTTGGTCTGTGTTCCTTACATTTCTTTAGCCCTGCTCTCTGCTCTCTGGAGCAGTTGGTTCCAGGATAGTCTTGTCAGATGATCACACCATCTAATCTTTTGCTTTGTAATAAAATGTATAATAAAGCCTGATCTTACAGGTCATCAAAGAACAACAAATGAAATGGTTTGGACACCTAACAAGAATGCCCTGGTACTATCTGCCACAGCGAGCCACACTAAAACGTTACAACCGGTATAAAGCGAGTGGAAGACCTCGGAAAATATGGATTGATGGCATTAAGAACAGCCTTACAGAAATGAACATGAGTCTTAATAGTGCTCTTGACAGAGCTCATCAACGAACATTACATCTCCCCCGGACACTTCGATGAGGTACAAGGTGGAAGAGAAGAAGAAGAAGAAGAATAAACTGTATAACTTGTTACGGTCCAAGTCTTCTTCAGTTTTTTTTTCCCTCTATTTGTCATATTATCTCTAATGGCAATCAATGATAGTTACTATGCTTTGGGTTTCGTTTGTTTTATTCAAAATGTCAAACTGATGAGGAGGCTAACCAGTTTACAATATCGCAGCTTGTTTGTAGACAGCACCACAACGTGCCAATTGCCATTTAAAAAGCGAACACATAGAAAGAATAATAATAATAATAAAAATAAGAAGAAGAAGAAGAAGAAGAGGAAGGAGAAGAAATAGGAAGAGAAGGGGGAGGGGGAGAAAAAAAATATGAAGAAAGAGGATGAGGAGAAGAAGAAGAAGAAAAAGAAGAAGACGAATTAGTAGTAGTTCTAGTAGTAGTAGTAGTAGTAGTAGTAGTAGTAGTAGTAGTAGTAGTAGTAGTAGTAGTAGTAGTAGTAGTAGTAGTAGTAGTAGTAGTAGTAGTAGTAGTAGTAGTTGTAGTTGTAGTAGTAGTAGTAGTAGTAGTAGTTAGTTGTAATAGTAGTTGTAGTAGTAGTAGTAGTAGTAGTAGTAGTAGTAGTAGTAGTAGTAGTAGTAGTAGTAGTAGTAGTAGTAGTAGTAGTAGTAGTAGTAGTAGTAGTAGTAGTAGTAGTAGTAGTATAGTAGTAATAGTAGTAGTAGTAGTAGTAGTAATAGTAGTAGTAGTAGTAGCAGCAGCAGCAGCAGTAGTAGTAGTAGTAGTAGTAGTAGTAGTAGCAATAGTAGTAGTAGTAGTAGTAGTAGTAGTAGTAGTAGTAGTAGTAGTAGTAGTAGTAGTAGTAGTAGTAGTAGTAGTAGTAGAAAGATATCAGAGTAGCAATACAACAATACACGTGTTGGAGAAGAAGCAGTAGAAAAAGAAGCTTTAAACTGACATCGACAATCCCTGTTTGCGGTGAAATGACCCAGTTATCACATCATGATTAGAGAACTGCAGATACTTGGAATTCCCATTTCCTGCAACACTGAAAATACGTAATCAATTTCTTGGTCGTTGACAGACAAGATGTCGAGGTTAGATAGGTGGAAGTGCACTGGTCACTTATTTCTGCGGTTTAGTCTATCCATGGCTTGCTCTAGCTCTGGTTCTATTGTGTCTAAGTGACAGGGCTCTCTGTGGAACCATGTCTGATGGTTGGTAGTCTTGACACATGTCCAAACCATTTGATCGGTTTGTTGTCTTGCGATGTACTTTAGTAGTGGTTCCGCTCCAGCTTGCTCCCTGGTGTAGTCAATTGTGGTCATGTCTTTTCTTGTTACATTTTATGTTCGCCGTAGGCATTTCATTTCTGTTGATTACATTGTCTTTTTTTCCTCTTTCATAGCTGATGTTGTTTTACTATCACCCACAGTACTTATCCATCTTTTATTTATGCAAATAATTTCTCGCTATCTTTCTGTTATCAGTCTCAGCTCCCGTGATCAAAGGATACCATGTGACACAGAGATTAGGAAAATAATTCCCGTTGTTCTTAACGTAATTTCCCGATTTTTAGGTAATATTTTCCCGTTGTTCTAAGCGTAATTCCCGATTTGAGGTCACATTTATAATGTAGTCGACTCATACATACAGTAAAGAGATCTTATATCTGACAAGTTAGCTTTGCCATGGCCACCAGTCTGCGTGAATCAGTAATTCAGGATCGTCGCTGGCGCTACGAAGCTCGTGTACTGCACTAAGATTCTTCAGACTCATAATTAAGTAAGAAGTAAAAAGGAGCACTTGTGGGTTAAAAGCCTAGTACCATGATGTGGATCCGTTGTTCAAACCAAGACCGGCTCCAGCTGACAGGGCCATGTTGCTGACATCACCAAACCGGACTAACGACACCTTAACGCAGCGATTCTCCAACTGGGTGCAGTGGCCGTGCGCCCGGCGCTGGTTTCGACCGTGGTATCGAGGAGCCAACCCTCAAGAAAAGCTTTGGCAAACTACTGAATGTAAATGTTGCCCAGCTAAAACACAACAGCCAAAATTCTGGGGTTGGTTCTGCAACGTCCTGTAAAGGATACGCAACTAACTTTAGGTAGAGTGGGCAGGTCTGCAGAATGTGCTCAGGTATTTGTGGTCCTGTGTGACAGGCACACTGTCTGGCCTGAACAATCTTTATTTTATGCATGTGGTAGTTGAATTTGTGGAAAGCAACGGGAAACTACCACATTACTATCTCCGATTTCGAAGGACGCCTCCAATTAGTCGACTCTTACGACATGCTTGATGAAAAGGCAGTGGGTCTATTCTTGTTTTTCCACACAATGGCGACCCCGGAACTCACACCGGAAGGCCAAAATACTTAAAATGAGGCCAGCTCATTACTGGCCAAAGCCTCAAGCTCCAGTGTAGAAAGATCACTGTTTTGACAATGATCTGCTTGTCACTTGCTAGGCCTCCGCGTGGCCGAATTCGGTACGCAGGCCTCCTCCAGTTAAATAACCCTGGTATATACTATAATAGATTATAGATTACCGGGCGGGTCGGACTCAAAAACATTCCAGGATATATTTACCCTCACCTCTGCTACCGAGCGGAAAATAACCAGATTTTTCAGTTGTCAATGTCAAACTGGCCTATATGGAAGTGGAGAGAAAGACTGTGGCGACATCGTCGACTATAACCAGTCGTGAGCAACCAAGCGGAAAATTTGCCCACAACACAAGTTTCACCGCAAGAGATTCCACGATCTAATGGAAAGGTTTAGACCTGGGGTGTTCAATAGATTAACAAACTGCCAATAACTGCCTGTATTTAGAACGTTTGCGTTATAGACAGGGAGGCCATTCAACATTGGAGAAGAAGAAGAAGAAGAAGGAAGAAGAAGAAGAAGAAGAAGAAGAAGAAGAAGAAGGAAAAGAAGAAGAAGAAGAAGAAGAAGCAGGAGAAGAAGAAGAAGAAGAAGTATTTCATTAGTCTCACTGTGTGACGTGTGTAAACAGCACTGAATGGGTGTGTTGAACTGTGTAATGTCAAGAGACGCCTTACCTGTGTGTAGATTAATTTATTGATGTGTGCATGAGTGAGAGTGGGTGAGTGTGTGTAATATTCTTTGACTTGCCGGTCACAGCCAGGGCTGCCAATGAGATTTTTTTTAAAACCCGGCTTCGCTAAACAAAAACCCAAGCAATACATAGACAATGAACCAAAAAAAAAAAAAAAAACCTAGATTGTTAAAATGTACAAAATTTATAGTTATGAAATGAAACATTTACCACTTTTATATAAGGATATATTTTAAAAAAAAAACAAGATTTCCCTGAGGCCTCTACGAAAAACCCAGATCTGGGGGGGGGGGGGGGAACCCAGCATTGGCAGCCCTGAGCTAGACCACTCTGGGTTTTCTCGCCTCAAAGCAAAAATACCAGTGACTGAATGTCAAGGTTGTGACCTGGACTTGAACTCAAAAACTTCCACTTGTGGTGAAAGACCGGCCCCGGCCAACCTGCCAACCTGCCAGCTCTGCATGTGCATCATCTCATGAACATCTTCCAACCCAGCCAACATGGTACACACGACATCCAAGAGGCCAGTGAACTATTTCGCTAATTAAAATAGAATTGCCCCAGACTGAATCTGGCGAGACAGCAAAAAGAAAATATTAAGGAATAAGTGGCGCTACTTTACTCAATTTTCTTTAAAGAAAAAAAAAAAAGGGGGGGGGGGGGGGGGGGGGGTGGGGTTCTTTGTCGTTAGGGAAATAAGCTTGGTTTAGGTGCGAAAAAATAATAATGATTTGACTGGGAAAAACTACTTGATTTGAAATAATAAATGTTTAAAAAAAATTAAATTGTAAGGACATATGGAAACAGATTCTTATATAGATATTGGAGGTGGGGATTGGGAGAATGGCATGGCTCACCAACAGATTTTTTTAGGGTGAGGTGGAAGGGCTAGTTAGGTTCACGTTAATCTTCCCAAATAGAGTAGGTCACTTTTCATTTACAAATTTGTTGGGCTGGTCGACTTTCCTGAAGGTTACGGATGTGTTCCGCTCTATTGTTTGCTTCCTGTGTTGTTTTACTTTTACATTTTCATTCCGAGAAAGAGAATACTTGTGAGATAGATTGAAGCCCTCTCTAGGGACGTTGTGTTAGGATCAATTTCTCCATGTTTTTTGAGTGTTAAAAGCACTGGCGTACTGAAATATACAACATGTTTTGATAACGGCATCGCAGAACACCCCTATGACCTTGTGAGAAGGTTACGGGCTCAAGAACTACCAATCAGAAGTGTGCTAGTGTGTATATGGGTGGGGCCTGAGGAGACTAACTTTACGTATTCCGAATACGTCTTTCGAGGAAAGGGGGAAGGGGATGGCTCCTGTCTGTTGAGCCCAAAACTGTCCGTAGCAGAGAGTTGGCAAGTGACCTGACGGTAAACTGATAGTGTGTCAAGACAATACAGTGTCAGATGGGATTCCAAAGTGAAATGGCTGCAAGGCTGAACAATGAAAGACTTGGACAATGAACAAAGTCTCTAGAAATGTGGAAATACAGAAGAATGGATCGTATTTCACGGAAACAAAAACAGTCGAATATAGAGGTGCTGGAAAGATTGCGATGAAAAGAGAATTGCTGAAACTGACTGACTGACTTTCTACCCCACCAGGACATCACACAAGCGATTAACATCCGATGACACAAAGTGACACCATGTGGATGAGGATCACCGTGGAGAGGTCACAGAAACCGCGTTCAGCCATTAGGCCATATTTATGGCCAGGCTATATTGCCGGAAGAAGAAATAAAACAGAGACAGTGGAAATATTTTGGGAGCTCAGGCACTTAAACACAAAGCACATATTTTAAAAACATAATCATTATCGTCTTCATCATCCTTATCTTCTTCTACTTCATCATCATCATTATCATCGTTATCATCATCATCGTTGTCGTCACCATCACAACTACCGCCACCACCATCACCAACCTGAACCTAAGTCCTTTCTGTTGGTGGCCGAGCGTGCAACCACTACCAGATTTGATCAACTGCTTCATTCGAGAACACCTAAGGGAGGTAAGATACAATATTGTAAAGATAAGATACCACGAGTGCTGCTTCTTGTTTGAGACTGAACTATGGTCGCACTCACCATCTTTTGATGTTATCCTCCCATTTGTATCACTGAATACCTCTTGCCCGCTTATAATTAACTTTTCAATTCATACATTTCTTGGCACTCAGATGCGAGACAAATGAATTCAGGAGGCAATGATAAAAGAGTCCGAAGCTGCTAAAATTATGTTCATGTTATTATAAAAACTGCACAGGGTGTTGATAAAGAGAAGGAGGATGCTGATAGTAACATCTTCTTCTTTTTCTTCATCTTCTTCTTCTTATGCTTTGTGCACCGGCTGTAAACTGCATGGAAAGTCCTGGTTGTTCGTTCATATGGACTCTTTTTTGTTTGTTTTGTTCCAGAGCAAGAGTTTTGCGTGTACATCCGTTTTACGTTCTTTCTTATGTACAGTTGGTTTTCCTTGCCACTCGGGCAGATACACTCCAATGTCGAAGGAAGCTTCCAAAAAATCGACTTCTACGACATGCTTGTTGAGGAGGCAGTGGGTCTATTCTTGTTTTCCCCACAATGGGGTCCTGAAACCCAGACGGGGATGACCAGGGTTCGATCTTAGTTAAGTGATAAGGGCACAATAAAAATTATAACCTGCACAGTTCGTGGCGGTTGCCCTAGCCCAAGGGTCTTGAATTCTCAGGTCCACCGGCCCCTCACCCACATTCCGTCCGTACATCACGGAGAGGTAAACACAGTTTCGGGAGTGGCGGAGCGGCTAGACGCTCGTCGGCGGATCGGAAGGTCGTGGGTTCGCTACCTGGCGGAGCCGGAATTTTTTTTTAAAACTGACCTTGGCTCCCTGGTCGAGCCAGCCTTGAGTTGGTACCAGGTGCAGTCCTGGGAAGTAAAGACGGCCGGTATGATTGCTGACCACATCACCCATCTTGTGCCGATTGGTCAATACAAATACAGGTCTAGCCCTATATGCCCTATACGCCTAAAGGGGCGTGGAAAAGGGTCCTTTAATAAACTTACTTTAAAAAAAAAAACAGTTTCCTTTCAATGATTTTTAACGTCCCTTTCGTCGAAGCCGGAGCGCATCTGAGATGCGATGAACCAACAGTCTGCATACAAGTAAACCCGATTTATAAAGTTGATGTGCACGCAAAATTCAAGTAACGGAGCGAAACCTTTGTCTTTAAGTGGGCGAACAACCTGAACTTTCCGTCTGAGTTTACAGCTTGTGAACCGGTAATCTGGTAATCTTAGTTTTAGCTTCACAGCAAACGGGTCACCCAGTAGTTGCTCCGCTTCTGTGCCAACTAAAAACACACAGAATGTTTATCACAGTCCCTTATGGAAAGATTGACAGACTGCTGTCTCAGCATATGTACTAGCATACACACGCATTAAAAGCATACGGTAGTCATCCGAAGTGCTAACACAAGCAGTCCGACATTAGAAATGCAGTTCATCATGGATGGTAGCAGAAGTCGCCAACAGATCAGCAGTTGCACACGCGATCAATTTTAATCACATAGTGGCATCACCAATTTTGCGACAACACGCATCTCGCCATTTTCTGAATCTACAGTTCACGCCACTATGTTGGTCACAGTAGAAAAGTATTTCAAATGAAATCAGCAGCTCACAGTGTCACGCCGTGTACTCAACTCAGAAGCTGAGCGAGGAAACTATCCTTTCAGTCTACAAATTGAGCGAAAATGCACCGGCCACCGTCTGGCAGAAGCAAAAGATTTTGCCACGGCTCACAACAGTAACCGTGCCTAGGGTCAATTTTGACAAGAAGTATTGTGGGTTTATTAACGGTCACCCCAGTGGTGCCCTCGTGCTGGGGAAGGGGCCAGGGGCGTAACACCCATCAGCAAGCTGTCGCCCCTCTACGACCTGACTGCCTTCGATAACGATTGTACACCCCACAACCATGCAGTTCTTTGGCACGAAGGAGACACCTTAAACTTGGGTTCTGGACTACTGACTCTCCACATGCTCACACGCATGTGTTAATGGTGTACAAAAGCTATCATGTTTCTCGCAAATACTATTAGCCTTATGTTCCAGCATACATTTATAAATAAAATACTATTGTCATGCATATATGCATACATACATTTAAACATACTAGTAATAGTTGTGACAACAATTAATAATAATTAATAGTTCGCATGCACTCACACATCAAAGTAGAGAAGGAAAGAGAGGTACATATACACATAAAAAAGAAAAAAAGAAAGAAAAATAGATGTCCCTTTTTATGGTCTTTGCTGAAGTTCATACCTTTAATTGGATCACTTGTTTGATTGACAGCTTTGATCTGCATTTTTAGGTGGGGTTGGGGGAAAGGGGGGGAGGGGGCGATTAATGGATGGGACGGAGATGCTGAGAAAATAGGTGGGATGGGAGCGGGAAACGATTTTAGTCTTTTTTTTTTTTTTTTTTTTACTGTGCTGATGCACACACAACCCACCCACACCCAAACCCACCCACACACACCCACCCAAACACACCCACCCACACACACAGAGTTAATATAGTTATACAGTGAGCGCTAAGCACCAGCTCCAGCTCACGTTGCACGCAGTCAGTCACACATTAGAGTGGTCGCGTGTGACAAGAAGGACATGGTTCCCACTGTTGTACATATGATCGTGGCTGGCTTCTGTTTATACCTACTCGTTGATTGCGTTGGTTGTAAACGTGTCAGGATTACATATGGAAGTAGGTTTTGTATTTTCTTCTTTGTTATTTATTACCTTTTCATGCAGGTGTGTGTGTGTGTGTGTGTGTGTGTGTGTGTGTGTGTGTGTGTGTAATAAAGTGTGTATGTGTGTGGCTTTGGCGTTGTGAACGCGCTTAGTAATTACGAAATATCTGGCTCGACTCAAATGCAGGCGGTTTGGCAGCAGACCGCTTGCCGTTGATTTCGACGTTGGTCTAAAGCATCGGTTCTCACCCTATAGGTTGCGACCCTTTTGTGGGTCGAACGAGCCTTTCATACAGGGGTCGCCAAAGACCATCGAAAACACATATTCACTGAAGTAATGAAGTAGCAACCAAAATAATTGTATGGCTGGAGATCGCAACAACACGTGGAGCTGTACTAAAGGGTCACCGCATTAGAAATTTTGATAACTACTGGACTAAAGCGTCCACGATTAAATAAGCCAGGGGAAACTACTCAAAGAAAATTGCTTTGCATATAACTGTATTAGTTCCAGGGGCCTCATATAGGGGAGAGAAAAAAAAAAGGGGTGGGGGGGGGGGTGGGGAATAGATCCACTGCCTCGTGACAAGCATGTCGTAAAATGCGACTAATTAGGAAGTGGGTCTTCGAAGTCAGAGTGCATCTTTTGGAGATGCGCGAGGAACAAACACTGTGCATACAAATAAGCTAGGTCTGTAAAACGAATGTGAATGAAAATCTCAAGTTCTACAATAAGCCTAAAATCCAGAAGTGGACTCTGCCCCCCCCCCTTTTCCCCCTTACAATGGGGCCCTGGAACACACACGAGGTAAATTTATATATATATTAAAAAAATTAAAGGATAATTTCCAACATGGAGGGGAGGGGGAGGCGCCTACAACTCTTACATAATTTTATTTTGATGAGTTAGGGTGGGGGAGGGGACCTTAAGGTGCCTAATTCCCCCCTCCCCACCTCCCCCAAGTTCCTGTGCTTCTGGTAAAGATGTGTTGAACAAGCTATATGGTTGAAATTTAGATACAACTGGCAACACTAACAGCAACAGAGAAATTAAGATGCAGGGAAATAAAGCCACTGATGGTCTGACTACAGTGCAGTGGCGGGGAAAGAACACAGACATGATCACTGATTACAGCGATAGCGTGAGATGACCAACCCTGGCCGCCTATCGGCATGACACAGGCGATGGTTTTATATAGAAAGACTAAACACTATTGCTTTTAAACCTACTGTTGTCACCGTGTGGGTTGCAGGGCCCATTCTGGGACAAAATAAAAAGACCAAATTCTCCCACCCTAATAAGCATAAGTTAAAAGGTGACTTCTTCGGGGTTTTTGACACAAGATATGACAAGCTAACAGGAGCAGATATCGCAGCATTGCTGTGCAGCACAACAAAGCGCACAAACAGATCTTTAAAAGCATTATTATCATGCTAATAATAATAATACAAAAAAAAAAAAAAAAAAAAAAAAAAAAAAGAACGAGAAAAGAAGAAGAAGAAGAAGAAGAAGAAGAAGAAGAAGAAGAAGAAGAAGAAGAAGAAGAATTAAAAGAATAAGAAGAAGAAGAAGAAGAAGAAGAAGAAGAAGAAGAAGAAGAAGAAGAAGAAGAAGAAGAAGAAGAAGAAGAAGAAGAAGAAGAAGAAGAAGAAGAAGAAGAAAGAAAAAACAAGAAGAAAAGAAGAAGAAGAAGAAGAAGAAGAAGAAGAAGAAGAAGAAGAAGAAGAAGAAGAAGAAGAAGAAGAAGAAGAAGAAGAAGAAGAAGAAGAAGAAGAAGACGTTAATGATGATGATAAAAGTTGAGCAGAAGAAGAAAACACTAACTATTCAACCTCACTTAATCTTGCATTCATCATTCTCCCTTTCAGTCGATACCGAAGAAGCTTCACATTTCGATTTTTGACGCTGAAAACTTGTACATTTGTCTTAAAGGGTGAAGTGTAAAACAAAATTGATTACACTGTTAGCGTAGATAGAGAAGTGATATGTTGAGCTGTTATAAAATTGATTATAAATTTAGTGCAGCTAGAGAGTTGATATGTTCTCTCACACTTCACTTTGCTGTCTGCATAATAAAGTTATGTACTATGATGGGTTGACAATTGGGGGACACGTCGGAGGCATTAAAGCATCCAAAAAAGTTAATTTTGCGGATTATTTTTAAATAGACAACAGCATCGTAGTTTTCTTTCTCGTCTCATCTAGTAGTAGTGGTAGAAGCGTGGTGGTGATGGATTAGGTTGTAGTCGTGGTGGTGGTGGTTGCGTGGTGGTGGTGGCTGCGTGGTGTGGGTAGTGGTCGTAGTAGTAGTGGTGATGGTTGTGTGATAGTAGTAGTAGTCGTGGTGGTTGTGGTGGTGGTAGTAGAAGTAGTATTAGTATTAGTAGTATTAGTATTAGTAGTTTAGCATTAGTAGTATTAGTATTAGTAGTATTAGTATTAGTAGTATTAGTATTAGTAGTTTAGCATTAGTAGTAGTATTAGCAGCAGCAGCAACTACAGTAGTAGTAGTAGTAATAGTATTAGTAGTAATAGTAGTAGTAATAGTAGTAGTAGTAGTAGTAGTAGTAGTAGTAGTAGTAGTAGTAGTAGTAGTAGTTGTTGTTGTAGTAGTAGTAGTAGTAGTAGTAGTAGTAGTAGTAGTAGTAGTAGTAGTAGTAGTTGTAGTAGTAGTAGTAGTAGTAGTAGTAGTAGTAGTAGTAGTAGTAGTAGTAGTAGTAGTAGTTGTAGTAGTAGTAGTAGTAGTAGTAGTTGTAGTAGTTGTAGTAGTAGTAGGCGTAGTAGTAGTAGTAGTTGTTGTTGTTGTAGTAGTTGTAGTAGTAGTAGTAGTAGTTGTAGTAGTAGTAGTAGTAGTAGTAGTAGTAGTAGTAGTAGTAGTAGTAGTAGTAGTTTTTGTAGTAGTAGTAGTAGTAGTAGTAGTAGTAGTAGTAGTAGTAGTAGTAGTAGTAGTAGTAGTAGTAGTAGTAGTAGTAGTAGTAGTAGTAGTAGTAGTAGTAGTAGTAGTAGTAGAATTAATAGTTCTAGTAGTTTTATGAGAAATAATAATGGTTGCAATAGTAGGAGCAGCAGTAGTAATAATAGTAGTAGAGTAGTAGTATTAAATTAACGAAACAAACACATTTGGATGTGTAGACTTTTGAATGTTGAATTAAAATATGACACCATAGCACTCGGGACACTCCAATAAGCGCCCCGTTCCCATCTTCAGCAGCAAGCGAAGACTTCCAATTCCTATGGCAACAGTAACTCTCTGATTATACATCCTTCTCGCCGTTCCCTTGTTGAGCGTTGGTCAGATCCCTGGTAGCCGCCCGCAGCTTGGATGAATAATGTTAATGAATAAAATCCGTAGAAAATATTATTGGAATTATTTGCTTGCTGCTGAAGATGGAGACGGAGCTCTTACGGGAGTGCCCCGAGTGCTAAGATGTCGATTCTTAATTCAACATTATCTTCTTCTTCTAAACTCATGTTTTTTACACTATCTTTACAAACTATTGAACTATTCCCACGAATTCTGTTATTATGAAATTATTATTACGATCTCTGTCATTGCAGAACTATTTTCACGATCTCTATAACTATGAAACAATTTTTACAAACTCTATAATTATGGAACTATTTTTAAGCGCCTTTATTTCCTTCCAGGTAGCGGTGATGTGTGTGAAGGCGGTACCCGGAAGTGCGTCAAAAGAAGAGCGACGTGTATCAACGACACCTGCGTGTGTGATGCCAGAGGCGATGGCAATGGCAACTTTGCCTGCTTTACTACTGGTGAGTTTAATCCGGTGTACAGATTAAGAAGTGAGAAAAAGAAACAAAGGAAAACAGTGTTACATGTGGGTAGACTGCACAAAATTGGATTGAATAATACCTGTATTTTCTTTCAATGGGAGGCTCGATCAATTCGTAAATGTAAGCGTTAGCGGGTAACGATCACATTAAAGAGGGCATCACGTAATAGCATGCGCGCAGCTAGCATCGTAGCACGTGTAAGTGGTAGCTTCTACAGGCTCTGGCTCTCTAGCGAAGTTGGTTAAACCTGACTTTCGCGGCGGCCGGGTGACGAAGTGGTCCGGGTCACATCAGGCAGAAAAAGCCACATTTCTCCCATATTAACAGTACATAATGGAATCAATGCAGCTAGCATCGTAGTACCGAGCGGGTTAAACCTCAGGGTAGCTGGAAACGTTAACAAAAAACAAAAAAACAGGCTAGAGTCTCTGCATGAGGACGTGAACGGAGTGGCGTATTTGAAATAAATAATAAACAGGAATAATAATAGTAGTAAAAAACGCTTTATTCTTTGGTAATAAACGATAATTACAGTCGTTACGTGCACACCCGCCACTGGTATTTTCGCAATGTGAAAGAATCGTTACAGCCGACGTCATCACTGCCATACTACTACCTCCGCCATTAAAGCTGCCAACACAACTGCCACAACCAGTGTCTTACACTGCTACAACTACTATACCGCCACCACTACTACCACCGTCATTACAACTACTATGACCGATACTACCAATATAACCGCCACCACCGCTGCCAGCACTACTATCGCCACATTAACTCCCACTACCACCGCTACTACCAACATCAAACCCTACCACCGTTGCAGCCACAACTACAACCACCATTAACCCCACAAGCATCACATAATCAGCACCACTTGTATCACCGTATACGACAGATTTGATTCAAGTCACTTCAATACATAGAAAAAAAAATCTTTCCTTAATTAACTCTGTCTGTCTGTCTGTCTGTCTCTCTCTCTCTCTCTCTTTCTGTTTCTAATTTTTCTTTAAACCAAGGACAGGCCAACCATCTTCCAGTCAACTGTTTCTTTCTCGATTTCAGGAACTGTCTAACCATTATCTAAATATCATCATCACCACCACAACCATCCTCATCATAATCATCATCATCTTCTTCTTGTTCTTCTTCTTCTCCTTCTCATTCTTCTTCTTCTCCTTTTTCTTCTTCTTCTTCTTCTCCTTTTTCTTCTTCTTCTTCTTCTTTTTTTTCTTCTTCTTCTTCTTCTTCTTCTTCTTCTTCTTCTTCTTCTTCATCATCATCATAACATCCTCTTTTAATGATTTGGGTGTCAATGAAGATATAAGGTTCCTCTTCTTGCTCTTCTGGCCGCCTTGACCACAGACACACCACGCTCTTGTATCTGAAGTCATCGTTCCATCTTGTTCTTTGTCTACCTTGTGCTCTACCTATCTAACCATCTGACTCTGTTATATTGACGGCATGAGACAAACGTTTATAGGACGGTGCAGGACGGGGTGGGTGGGTCGTGATTCTTGGGATTTAAAACAGCATGGCTAGTGTAGCAGCCACAAACTGTGCAAGTTATGACTTTAACTTTTTTTTTGTCCCAAGGAAACAATCCCCCATCTCTTACTGAAAATCGAGCCGGGGTCTTCCTTCGAAGTCGGAGTACATCTGCCGGTGAGGTAGGCAACGGACAATAAATAAGCAAGTAAAACGGGTGTACACGCAAAAGTTAGGTCGAGGTAAAAGTCATAATAGACGAACTACCGGGACCTTCCGCCAGAATTCACAGCCGGTAAACAAAGAAGAAGAACCGGGCTCTCGACACGAGATACTACCACTGTAACCACTAGTCCAACTGACCTTCGTCACGGTCTCTATCGTTCTTTCTTCCAGGAACCTATCACGCCGAGATCCTCAACGACCCCAGATTAAGAACGTTCGCCCGAGATAGTGTTCCAGTTCCGGTCACGTGTAGATATCTGTTCTCTCACTTCCGGACTCAGTTCTCGGACTATCCCAACAGCACCTGCGAGATTATGGTAAAGTACCACCATTATAATAGTAATATGGCTGTAATAATAATAATATCAATAATAATAATAACAACAACACAATAGTGATAGGAGGAAGAAAAATGAGGTGATAGAGGAGAAGAGAAAGGAGAAGATGAAAGAGGTGGATGAGGAAGACGAGGAGAAGGAGGAGGGAAAAAGAAGTAGAAAAAGAAGCCCCCATAAGGCCATAACTATTTATAGTTCTGTCTGTCTCTCTCTCTCTCTCTCTCCGTCTCTCTCTCTGTCTCTCTCTCTCTGTGTCTCTCTCTGTGTCTCTCTCTTTCTCTGTCTCTCTCTCTGTCTCTCTCTGTCTCTCTCTCTCTGTCTCTCTCTCTCTGTCTCTCTCTGTCTCTCTCTGTGTCTCTCTCTCTGTCTCCATCTCTCTCTCTCCCTCTCTCTCTCCCCCTCTCTCTCTTCCCCTATCTCTCTCACACACTCTCTCTCTCCCTCTCTCTCTCTTCCCCCTATCTCTAGCACACACTCTCTCCCTCCCTCTTTCTCTCTCTCCCCAGATTCACGCCTACAACAGCAAGCATGCTGGGAAGATCTTTGTACACGGCTACGATTTGGCGTTGAGGATATCTCCCATCCTGCCCTTGGGATTCTCGTCTCGACAATATGGCACCGGATTCCAAGGGACTTACACGGTAATAGCAGTTGTAGAAGCAGCAGCAGCAGTAGCAGTAGTTGTTGTTGTTGTAATAGTAATAGTAGTAGAAGTAGTATTCGCAGTAGCAGTGGCATTATTAGTTGTAGTCATAGTGGTGGCTGGCACTCTGGGGAGTGTTGTTGCTGTATTCTGTTTAGGTGTCCACTGAGTGGAGCATGTTGTGTTCTGAGCCTGAAGATGGTGGCCTGGTCCCTTTTTGTTAAATGGTTAATGCTGTCGTTAGGATCAGGGCTGGCCATGTGTCTTTAAACCTCTCTTCGAGTATCTCCCATAGCCCATCTGTTCAGCCAAGTCTCTTTGTTTATAGCTTTTATAATTGTGTTTTTGCTGTCTGCAGGTTTGTCGCTGTAGGTGGTTGTTCTTGTGTTGCTCCTTTCTTTGCAAGTCTGTCAGCTCTGTCATTACCTGGTGTCCGGAGTGGCCTGGAATCCACTGCATCATTATTCTGATGTTGTATGAGACAATGAGCTGATCAGCATCCATAATTATTTTGGCTATTTCAGTTCTGCAGCGTTCACTGTCCTCTAGAGCTTGAAGATCAGACACTGAATCGGCGAAGATTACAATATTTTGGGCCTTTGAAGGGTAAACATCCATTACAGTCTTTAGGTGGTAAACTGCTGTTTCCAGTGCAATTATTTCGGCTTCATAATTTGAGCAGAATTCCTCGCATGCATCAAAAATCTCTTCAACAGATTCACCAGAATAACCTATGTAGATTCCGTAACCGGCTTTAATTGTAGCTTTGAATGCAGATCCATCAGTATAGACATGTATTCATTCTTCGGGTTAAGAATCGATGGTCTTTAGCGATGAGTTCATAAGGACGATTGGGTCGGGCTTTTTTTTTTCTCTATGTTTACCAATTTCATTCGGACTTCTGAAACTTTAAAGCGAGCATGTAGTGGTAGGTTTCTTGCAACATTTTTAATGTCTAGACGTCTTTCTGGGAGGTGGTATCTGTCCTGTATTTCATAAATACAGTGTAAAACCGACTAGTGCTTGATTCTTCGTTTGTATGCCAGTTTTCTACAAGATGTCAATTAAGATGGTTACGATTCATTTCCGTCTAGTTGTTTCCAGAGCATCTGCTTCCAAGGCATTGCTGTAGTCGAGGCCTTCCTTCAGCCTTAAACCTGTGGAATGCCTAGCCTCTAACATGAACGCATCTTTCATAAATTTATAAAGTGGCTTTTTCTCTCCGTAACCCGAGTTAATTAAGTAGAGGTCCATTATCCACACCTTTGGGCGTATTGGCAATATAGGGTATATAGGGCTAGACCTATATTTTATAAACCAATCAGCACTTGGTGGGTGATGTGGTCAGCCGGCTGCCTTTACTTCCCAAGATGGCAACTGGTACCCACTCAAAGCTGGGCCGACCCAGGTTTTAATGTCATTTTTTGATTTTAACAAATTCGGCTCCATCACGTAGGCGCGAACCAACGACCCCGATCAGCAGGCGGGCGTCTAGCCGCCAACGCCACTGCGACTTCCTCCTCAACCCGAGGGGTTTCATATTTGTATAGATTTCACAAGCAGCAGATGAAGTTGACCGCATAGCTCCGATGATTAATTGGAGGGCATTATTTCGTACTCTATCAAGCGTCGAACATATCCTAGATATAAGCCCCTCAGAGTTTCCTTGTCTGATCCCCATGCTGTACCTGCAAGTCTCTTCAATAACTGCAACCGCCTCAATGCCTTATTTCTTATGTTTTCAATATGGTTCAATGGTTCCTGAGGCTGAACTGCCGGTCAAGTGTGACTCCAAGGTATCTAGGATGCTCTTCTATCATCACTTGGTGTCTGTATAACCTCAGGTTAATATTCTTCCATACTACTTGATGACTTTTTGTAAAGAATGTGTAGACCGTCTTTGTATAGTTAACCTTGAGTTTACATCTTTGGCAGAACTCAGTAGTTGTAGTGGTAGTAGCAGTGGTGTTGGTGATTGTGGTAGTCGGGTTTCTGATGACTGAGGTGTTAGCACTTGTGGTGGCAGTGATGGCGATTACATAAAAGGGAGAAGGATGATGATGATGAGGGGGAGGAGAAGAACTGTTGATGATTATGGAGAATAAAAAAAAAACCTGTACGTAATAAACTTGATATTACAGTTCAGAGAAAGCGAGAGTGTCCAGTTCAGCCCTGATGGACCATGGGACATGTTTGAGCCACCCGTGACCCTCTATTTACCGGATTCGGTGGTGAGGACACGGCACGACCCCTACAATAACTTCGGCTACGTTGAGGTAAAACGATGGCGCTTTCTTTGTAGGAACATAGAAACGGCAATGATTCTTTACAGAAGTGTAAATTCTTCTGAGAATTTTCAAAACTTCTGTATGTCTTTTATATTCCTTCATTCATTCATTCATTCATTCATTCATTCATTCATTCATTCATTCATTCATTCATTCATTCATTCATTCATTCATTCATTCATTCATTCATTCATTCATTCATTCATTCATTCATTATTTATTTATTTATTCGTTTATTTTATTCAATAATTCACTATTTCATTCATTCATTCATTGTCCTGCTGAACCATTATATGTCATATTGTGCTAGCAGTCTATTTCTCCTTTCAGCGCTGATAGAAGAACCGACATCACAGCACTCAGAGCATTCCCATAAGCGCTCCGCCCCAATCTTCAGCAGCCAAAGCAGACTTCGAATACCAATAGTACCAGTAGCAATCTGATTATATATTGTCTTGCCTTTCCTCTGAGCGTTGAGTATCGGCCAGATTTGCTCGTCACTCCCTACTACACCCATCTCACCAGACTGTGATAATCAAATTTCTGTTCCTAATTCCGCTCTATCCTGTGCAATTACTTCGATATCATGGACAGAATCCAGTCTAACATCTTTGGCTTGTCTCGTTAACGTTCCCCTTAAAGCTTGTTTCTGAATTCCCGTTTAGCCAGTCCATATATTTCCAATTTCACTGCCCGTCATATTGAACGGAAGTGCGCAATAACGGACGATGCTAATTATAAACTGTTCATTTAAGGACTTCGTTATTTACATTTGCGTTAAAGTCTTTTTTTTTTTCTCTATTGGTTTATCGTTTTATGTTTTATTGTGTTTAGTTTGTATTCCAGTGTTTAGAGTTTACATTACGTGACTGTTAAATGTGCTTGCTTAGACTTTAGCATGGGCATTAGGAGCGCTAGGTTACCAAGTTCAGCACCGCCATATTCCCTATCTTTTCCAAAACGACGCCATAGCCTAACATCCACAACCTCATCCACCACACAGCTACAAGGTAACCAAAACAGCGCTAAAGCAGTCTTTCAAGTGGAAGTGGAGAAGGCAAAATTGAGATTACAGACCAGAGAGTGACAGCATAAACAAACTCAACAGGAAAGAACAAACATCAATTTTTAGACTTCGGACTGGACACTGTGGTCTTCGAGCACACCTGTACAGGATAGGCATAAAAGAATCTGCTGCCTGTGACTGTGGAGCAGAAAGACAGACCCCTGAGCAGATACTACAGTACTGCCCTTACCTCTCCCAGCAAAGACTGTGGATATGGCCAGGGGATCCATATTGCGAGAGAAGCTATGGGAGACCGGTGGCGAATTTAAACGCACAATCCTATTTGTGACAGACGGGGCTCAGTGTTTAGCATGATTGATGTCGAACGCAGAAGAAGAAGAAGAAGGAGAAATTTGATACAGTTTAATTTAGCTGTCATATTCGTAGTATATTTAAATTGTGTTCGAAGAGGACAAGAAGCCTCGGGTAATTTATATTATACTTTTATACTTCTCATATCATTGTTATTTTCATCTCAAACAAGCTATTAAAAGCTGCACACTAACCAGGGCAGGCAGCAGAGAAGCAGTTATACGTAGAGGCTGTAAAGGACACGTGGGAAGAGACGAACAACAGGATGAGACCAGCGCAAACCACTTGAGGGAGCCCAATCGATGAGAAGCATCTGAACCAAGGACAACTGAAGAGGATAAACGAAACGGAACGATCACTCACATAGATGCTAGCAAGCGACTCTTATAGTCCTGACACTGGATAAGTTAGATGAGTTGATTGAGACTGGGCTCGGGAAGAGAGCAGTACTCAGCTGCACCACGATTAGAGAGGATACCTATTGGCTACATTAAAACACCTAAACAAGTGACCAAGACAATACCAGACATTAAAGGAAAAGTGAACAAGGATCTACCACACGACATTCATATTTCCATAAAAATTAACAGGACAACAGTGACAGCAGTCATCAAATAGAGACACTGACGATCAGGAAAGGATAACATCAAGGAGAATTTGAAGAGAAAGAACCCAGACGTCTAATTTATGCAAGTTGACACACAAACCATATTTAGCTGTAACCCCATCTTATTGATTATGGCTACATGTGGAGCGAAGACACCTCTGGAGCACATTCTGCTACAGGGTAAGAGGACATTCTTTGAACAGTATATTCCTTCTACACTGCAGTGCGATAAATGTTCAAGTTTAGTTCATAACAGACAGCAATGTAGGGCTAAGGAGCCCACATGTCGATTCTGCGAGGACAGGCACTGGATTAAGGAGAGCTGGAAGGCTAGGTTTGATAGGCTGTACAATAGGCTGTACAATAGGCTGTACAATAGGCAGAATCCAGTAAGACATTGTGCCGACTGTCAAAGAAATCCCAGTGTCTAAAAACAGGTATGTCCGGAGAGGAAGAGGACACTCATCATTTGTAAGGTAACTCAAACTCCTGTCACATCTGTCACTATGGTAAGATGGAGACTATACCAGAGAAACAAGGGACTGTACAAACCGCTGGATACTGAAAATATGCATGCAGGCAGAGAGAAACATCAACAGAACACAAGGATCACGGAAAGTAGAGCAGGCACAGCCAGTCAGACTACTGGAAATGATAACACTATCTGTTGCTCCTATTGTCCTATCTACTTCGTCTCTCTCTAAACCCTGCCCTAACAGGTTCCACGATCTCCAGCAACACCGTTCCCCCCCTCCCATTCCCTGCACCGTCCTACCCTCCACTCCACCTCTTCTTGCCCTACCCCAACCCCCTGCACATAATAATTTTTCTTTACGATTGTAATAAATTCGTATAGACATAATCAACACAGTGCGATGGATTTTCTCGTTAAAAAGCAAGTCTTCGAAATGAGGCCCATAATAGCCTCGCGCTGTCAGATCAAAAGTTAAAATTGCTTATACTTTCCGTACGGTGCCGCACGATGCGCCCGTATCTCTGTATTATAGCACGGCACGACCTGGTCATAACAATTGTTATTTATAGAAGTATCAATTATTAGTTATATAAATGTCAGGTTGCTATTACAGAAACAAGACTGCTAGCACGTTATTTGTATGTCTGCTTGTGTACCCAGGTTGAGAGTTGCGGTTTCAGTGTTCGCTTCCGCCCCTTCGACACAGTTTATGGCAAAGATCAGACACAAGTACCGGGCCTGGCCCTGTCTGTTAACCCTATGCATAGTGAGCATTCATCACCCTCGTCGTCGTTCTCATCATCGTCA
Organism: Candidula unifasciata; assembly: GCA_905116865.2. Classification (NCBI taxonomy): domain Eukaryota; kingdom Metazoa; phylum Mollusca; class Gastropoda; order Stylommatophora; family Geomitridae; genus Candidula; species Candidula unifasciata. The sequence goes on from CAJHNH020003813.1 coordinate 371,492, forward strand.
TAGTCATCACTGGTATCGTTATCACAATCATCGTTCGTATCGTAGTCATCCTCATCGTCATCTTCATCAGCATCATCAGTATCATTATTGTCATCACCATTATCGTCATCGTTATTATTGTCATCATCGGCATCATCATGATAATTATCATCGTCATTATCATCTTCATCATGATTAGAATCATCACCATCGTCATCATTATTAACATCGTCATTATCAATACCATCGTCTTCATCCTTATCATCATTGTCGTCAGCATATTCATCATCGTCATCGTCATTATCGCCGTTATCATCATCACTTTCATAATATCATCATCCTTATCATCATCGTTATCATCATCATTATCATCGTCATCACCATCATCGCTGTCACCATTATCGCGTCTTGGTGACTACGACGTGGTTGTCACTATCATAACTGTGAGCACCACAATCAATTATCAGCACCACAATCAATTGTCAGCATCACAATCAATTGTCAGCACCACATTCAACTGTCAGCATCACAAGCAAGTGTCAGCACCACAAGCAATTGTCAGCACCACAATCAATTGTCAGCACCACAATCAAATGTCAGCACCACAATCAAATGTCATCACCACGATCAATTGTCAGCATTACAACCAATTGTCAGCACCACAACCAATTGTCAGCACCACAACCAATTGTCAGCACCACAATCAAATGTCAGCACCACAATCAAATATCAGCATCACAATCAAATGTCAGCACCACGATCAATTGTCAGCATTACAACCAATTGTCAGCACCACAACCAATTGTCAGCACCACAACCAATTGTCAGCACCACAATCAAATGTCAGCACCACAATCAAATATCAGCATCACAATCAAATGTCAGCACCACGATCAATTGTCAGCATTACAACCAATTGTCAGCACCACAACCAATTGTCAGCAACACAATCAATTGTCAGCACCACAATCAAATGTCAGCACCGCAATCGATTGTCAGCACCACATGAATGAATGAAGTTCAACCCCACCAGGTCATCCACTAAGCGATAAACACCCGGTAGCACAAAGTGCCATCATTCGGATGGGGATCATCCGGGGAGAGGTCCCAGAAACCCGGTTCAACCGTTAGGTCATACTGCGGCCCCCGGCAACAGCTGAGGTAGAAATTTTTATAGACCAATCCACACAAGATGGGTGATGCGGTCAGCATCACGCCAGTCGCCTTTACTTCCTGGGACTGCACCCGGTACCCACTCAAGGCAGGGTCGACCTGGCAGCCAAGGTAATTTTTGAAAAATGTCCGGCTTAGCCAGGGAGCGAACCCACGACCATCCGATCCGCGGCGAGCGTCTTGTCGCTCCGCCAAGGCCACTACCAGCTGAGGGAGGGCTTTAAAATAACGAAAAACTGAGTTCAGTACTGGGACGGTTGGGTGCAGTAACAGCACCACAATCAACACTCCCATTATAATGATAATCGCTATCATATTAATGTTGATACAATCACTAGCATTATAATGCTAACAGTAATTATCGTCATCATTGTCACTGTGACTCCCCGTATGAGTATTGGGGCAGGGGTACAGGAGCAGGCTCACTACTGCATCTCCTAACAAGCTAGCCATAAAAGACGGATAATTCATGGTTTGTTTGGAGAAGGAGCAGATATCACAGTCTAGCTTTAAACCACATCACAATGTGAAAAATACGACTACAGATAAATTGTCGGGCTATCCTTCGAATAACGGTCACATATTAGGGGGGCCGCAAAAACACCCTAACAGGGCCTCAGTCACAAGTCAATTGCACACTTCCGGCGACTACCGCCACCGCCGAAAGTATCCCCCACGCCGCTTACGAGGCGTTGATTGGGGCTAAACAAGATGTCTAGGACTCACGAGCAGCAGCTTCCGCATCTCCTTCAGCTTTGCTCGTGAGTTCTAGCCATCTAGTTTAGTCCCAATCCATGCCGCGTGATACTCTCGGTGGTGGCAGTAGTTGCTGATAGTTTGCAAAGTAAGTCGCCGGAAATTCGCAATTTACATATGACTGAGGCTATACATAATATGTGCCCGCTATTCGGAGGATAGCCAATTGTCGTAATTATTATTTAATAAAGCGACGTAACTCTTGCAGACCCAGAATGGTTGTCTCTGGACCGAGTTATGGCGCTTGTACCGGCGGGAGAGCCAAGTCTGCAAGCGCTCTCGGTCGAAGCTGGATTGGAACCCCAACATGCCATGCTGCTACGTCTGGCTCAATCAGGAGTAGCACAGAATCAGTAAGTTTTGGTTTCTCATCTGCCACACTACCAGGCTACGGCACCACACCCAACGCTAAACAATTTATTTAGAATTAACCATAATCTTCAATGTTTCAGCTTCACTACAATCGGGTTTCCCCATAATTGCTCCGTTCCTGTGCCAGTAAAAATCAAATGAAATGGCCCTCTTTGTCAGATTTGAAAAAAAACTGACGAAACAATCATGTAGTCCCATCACAGTCCAGAAATATGTGCACGTAGTAAATGCATATGGCAGTTGCTAGAAGCGCCAAAGCCAACAGTCGCCACCAGAAATGCATTTAGTCATTGATGGAAGCAGTGGGGCACGATAAGTTGGCTATTAGGTTAGTTGCTTTATACAGGACGTTGCAGAACCAGCCCCAACAGCCCCTGGCTGTTGTGTGGTTTCTCTAGGCAAATTTACATCCAATAGTTTGCCATTGCTTACTGGACGGTCGGCCCCCTGATACCACTGTCAAATCAACGCAAGGCGCATGGCCCGCAGCTGGGATCGAACCTGGCACCCCGGCATTACGAAGCGTTCGCATCGACTTAGCCACAGAGCCGACTAAGTTGGCTATACTATAATTATTACATAAGGTATTTCGCCAGCCCACACCCTAAAACTGCTACCGGCCATATTGAATACCACGTCTCAACAGCTAGCACTGCCATGCATATGTAGATGTGTTCTGTTTAAGAATTTGTGAAGTATTTTGTGTTTATGTATTTCATTTTAATTCAAATATATTACAATTTTTACTCGGTACTCAGCACACCAGGCACTGCCATACACGTATCACAGGGTCACCCATTGGCTCACCGGTAGACGACATCGTCGTCAGTCGAAACAGTGTCTGGGTCCGTCGCCTTTGATCGCATCGACACTGCAGGAGTCCTTTCAGGGCTACATGGTGGCGTGCAATGCTGAGCCATTTTATATGGCCCACAAAACCTAGTCACAATTATAACCTACACCTCCCCCTTTAGCGTTGAACGTAACGATCCCCACCCCCCCCCCCTATTCCCAGCAAAGCACATACCTACACCATAGACAATTTGCAAAAAGGCTCCTACCACCAGACCAGGACAGGCACTGGTATACTATGCTTGAACGAATACGTTTGATTCTTGCCTTTTTTTTGGGGGGGAGGGGGTGCATTGTAGCCTATCCCTTCTAGAATTGCAGTCGTTAGAGCTAATACCCAAAAGGATGGCACCCCCCACCCCCCCCCCCACCCTACCCCGAAATGTTGCGTGCAAATCCGTTTCACCGTTCACAGGGGCGTAGAAATAAAGGAAGACCATAAACACACGGAGAAGGGAGCTAGAAAGTGAAATTAAAAACATAGGGAGGGCATGGGGACGGCTGCATGTGATAGCGTAGGATAGAACGATTTGGCGTGAATTGGTTGAGGGCCTATGCTCTGTTGGGGGTTAGAAAGGCAGAAAAAGAGAGAAGAAAAAGCGAAGCAGTTTTTTTGTTTTTTTTAAAGAAATCTATAAATCCCCATCTTTACAGATGCCTCTGCGTTGAGAGGGAAGAGAAGTGCCTGGGGTTTTGTAGCGCAAGCCAACGGAAAATCATTAGTGCAGAAAATGACAGCAGCTTTCCGGTGGCTAGAGAACAAGATGCATACACATGTCGTGGTTGTAACAGACTCTGGAGGCATACTGAGAACGGTGAAGACAGGGATGCTTCGAGCAGAGTGGCATGCTTCATTGGCAAGTTCACGGGTAGTGAGCATACTTTGGATCTTTTTTCCACGCTATGCCGGCGTGGTGGGGAAGGAACAGGTGGACAGATTGGCTGGATCTGCACCACTGGGTGGTAAATTGATACATGACAAGGCAGATGTGGTCAAGGCCCTTTGGGAACAAGTTACGAAGTCAGAAATGAAACGAGATTATTATGGACTTGAGATAATGATGGACCTGGGTGTCACTAGAGGGTCTGGCCGGTTCACTACACTCAGAAGAAAGGCAAGACCGAGAAATAACTAGATTGCGACCGGTACCATTAGTACTGGAAGTCTGCGCTAGCTGCTGAGGATGGGGAGGGAGCGCGTATGGGAATGAGTGCTGTGATGTCAATTCTTGACTCAACTCAATTATAAGTCCCCGTGTGGGTTTCAGAACCCCAACATGAGGAAAACAAGAACAGACCCACTGTCGTTGGAGTCGACTCACTGGGGGATTCCTTCGAAGTCGGAGAACATCTGCCTGTATAGCCAAGGAACCAAAAGTCTGCATACAAATAAGCTAGGTGAAATGAATGTGAATGTAACACTCACGTTCCGGAATATGACCACCGTCCGTAGGTGGGTGAACACCCAGCACTTTCTGACAGAGTTTACAGCTAGTGAATGCGAAAAAGAAAAGTTATCCGAATGTTTTCATTGTGTCAGCGTCTGACGTATTTTTTCACCCCACAGACCCAACGCTTCCTTGGAGTGCACAGTCTGGGCTGACGCGGTGACGTCATGTAGAGACAGGCCACGAAGAAAACTGGCGTTCGAAACGTGCACGTTTGCTGTGAAGATAGCCAGGGTGATCAAATGTGCTGGCTCTTTAGATAGTGGAGACGCCATGATGAGTCTATTTGCACGGTCTGTTGGACATTTTGTTTTTTATCAACGTTCATTCACGTTTTAGTATTCCAGTTTTTCGATTATAATGTGACGATTGCTGCTGTTATACTTCCACTGCTGCTGCTGCTGCTGCTGCTGCTGCTGCTACTGCTACTGCTACTGCTACTGCTACTGCTACTGCTACTGCTACTGCTACTGCTACTGCTACTGCTACTGCTACTGCTACTGCTACTGCTACTGCTACTGCTACTGCTACTGCTACTGCTACTGCTACTACTACTACTACTACTACTACTACTACTACTACTACTACTACTACTACTACTACTACTACTACTACTACTACTACTGCTGCTGCTGCTGCCGCAACATATACTACTACTGCTGCTGAGGCTGCGTCTGCCTTTACTTCTTCTTCTTCTTCTTCTTCTTCTTCTTCTTCTACTATTACAACAACAACAACAACAACAACTACTACTACTACTACTACTACTACTACTACTACTACTACTACTACTACTACTACTACTACTACTACTACTACTACTACTACTACTACTACTACTTCTACTACTACTACTACTACTACTACTACTACTACTACTACTACTACTACTACTTACAACAACAACTACTATAACTACTACGACTACTACAACAACAACATATACTATACTGCAACTACCACCACCATTACCACAACAACTGCTACTAATACTACCACCAGTGCCACCTCACCACAACTACCAAAACGACTACTGGCGATAATGCCTCGGGTACTATTACTGATACTACTATTATTACTACTATTACTACTACTACTACTACTACTACTACTACTACTACTACTACTACTACTACTACTACTACTACTACTACTACTACTACTACTACTACTACTACTACTGCTACTACTTCTACTACTATTATTATTACTACTATTATTACTACTACTACTACTACTACTACTACTACTACTACTACTACTACTACTACTACTAATACTACTACTACTACTACTACTACTACTACTACTACTATTAATATTATTACTACTACTACTACTACTACTACTACTACTACTACTACTACTACTACTACTACTACTACTACTACTACTACTACTATTATTATTATTATTACTACTACTATTGCTACTACTACTACTACTACTACTACTACTACTACTACTACTACTACTACTACTACTACTACTACTACTACTACTACTACTACTACTACTAATACTACTAGGCCGACGACGACAAAGGGAAGTCAAGTGAGTCAGAAATAGGTGGAAAAAAAAAAAAAACTTAAGACGATAACTTGAAAACCGTTTACACTGTCCCTTTATTTTTCAACATAATTTCCACCACCATTGATGCACTTGTCCTAACATTTTATCAGTCCTCCCAAACCGGGTGCATAGAACTGCGTGCTCTGTTTTGTATACCACATTTTCACTTTACATTAACTTCTGCGTCATTCGCGAAATGTCTCCCGCCAAGGTGGGTTTTCAGTGGACCAAAAAGGTGGAAATCGCCAGGGGCTAAGTCGGGGCTGTAATGTGGATGTTCTAGACGTTCTCATACTAGATAGTTCATTTTCTCTCAAGTTAACCGAGCCGTATGTGGCTGAAGGACAAGTACTTCTCTAGTCAGCAGGTCTGGACGTTTTCTTCCGAATTGCAATCAGGAGCCATCGACAGAACTTTACAGTATGAACCAACATTCACATTATCAACTCTTTTTCTTGAGCACTTCTTGACAATCCTAGAACACTGTCATCATAAACTTCAATGCTGATTGCGTATCCTCGAATTCTTGAAAGCAAGACGAAAAGAGATGTTTTTATTGCATTGAATATTACAACAACAAGAACAAAAAAAAAAAAAAAAAACAAAAAAAAAAAAAAAAAAAAAACAGAAAGGGAACCATTGAGGCCGTTAAATGTTTATAATAATGAAGTAACAGACAATGTACTGATTGGCACCCATAGAAAGAAGAAGAAAGATAGAAGAACACACTTGACAACATAAAAATCGAAAGCTATAGTTACCGTGCCAGGAATCGAACCTGTCACCTCCAGACGGTCTGGGCGCCTCGTTATAAAAACAATTGTGCTAAGGACATGGTCAACTAGGCACCCCAGAAAAAGAATGTCTTATTGACCATGCCTATCGTACAGCCTGAAATCTACAGCTATGGAATACGGACAGAATTCATTTCAAAGCATTGAAGCAGGCTTTGATACGGGCTGGAAGTGAAGCACCCATGATTCATCTCCAGTAGTAACCCTATTCATTATGTCTTCTCCTTTATCCTTATAAATTTCTTTTGCAGGCAGCCATTACCCCCCTCCTCCCCCCCCCCCCCCCCCAAAAAAAAAAACCGCACTAAGGCACGTTGTTCTTTGAGGGTACTCTCCGTATGTACAGTCGCCATTTTGTTTTTTTTTGTGTTGCGAATGTACATGCAATACCCATCGCCACCTGAGGAACAGAGACATACAATTCCATGTTGCTGCCACCTAATGACACCTTAAATACCCACCAACTACATTTTCTAGCACATCATAACCATTTATGTCTTACTTATTGACTTCCCCTTGTACTACTACTACTACTACTACTACTACTACTACTACTACTACTACTACTACTACTACTACTACTACTACTACTACTACTACTACTACTACTACTACTACTACTACTACTACTACTACTGCTGCTGCTGCTGCTGCTACTGCTGCGGCTACTACCACATTGATAATAATAATCTGCTATTCTTCTTCTTCCTTTTTTCTTCTTCTTTTTCTTCTTCTTATTATCATCATCATTATTACTAGGTATTATTCTTGATATTGACAGTTTAACCCCAACCCCCCCCCCCCACCCACCCACCTTTTCTCCGTCTAGTTGTTTCCAGAGCATCTGCTTCCAGGACAGATCCAGCTGCAGACAGATCCAGCGAGAGCTGTCCTCGTGCCCAAACATCCAAGGCATTGCTGAAGTCGAGGCCTTCCTTCAGCCTTCAACCTGTGGAATGCCTAGCCTCTAACACACACACACACTCAACAGAGGTGCAGCATAATTGTGTTCCCAAATATCATATATTCTGCATGTAAACAAAATAATCTCTTGTGCAAGTGATTAAAAAAAAAAGCCTGCAATAATAAAGTGCAGTATATTAACAAATAAAATTTAGTTTATTTCAGTCTTGTTGCCGGTAAGTAAGGAGATGAGCACTAATACGCTAATGGTGCATCGAGTTTATAGTGCTAGGGGATAAACTGGTTCGGGTCTATGCTCCAGAAGTAGTAGAAGTAGCAGCAGAAGTAGCAGTAGTAGAAGCAGCAGCAACAGCAGTAGTAGTAGCAACAGTATTAGCAGAATCAGTAGTAGTAGTAGCAGGAGCAGCTGCAGCAGTAAACGAAGTAGTAGCAGCAGTAAGTGTTGTAACAGTAGTACCGGAGAAGGAAGAAAAAAAGTAGAAGTAATAGTAGTAGTATTAGTAGTGGTGGTGGTGGTGATAGTGGTGGTGGTGGTAGTAGTAATAGTCGTGGTAGTGGTAACAGTAGTGGTAGTAGTAGTAGTAGTAGTGGGAGTAGTAGTAGTAGTAGTAGTAGTAGTAGTAGTAGTAGTAGTAGTAGTAGTAGTAGTAGTAGTAGTAGTAGTAGTAGTAGTAGTAGTAGTAGTAGTAGTAGTAGTAGTAGTAGTAGTAGTAGTAGAAGTAGTAGTAGTAGTAGTAGTAGTAGTAGTAGTAGTAGTAGTAGTAGTAGTAGTAGTAGTAGAAGTAGTAGTAGTAGTAGTAGAAGTAGTAGTAGTAGTAGTAGTAGTAGTAGTAGTAGTAGTAGTAGTAGTAGTAGTAGTAGTAGTAGTAGTAGTAGTAGTAGTAGTAGTAGTAGTAGTAGTAGTAGTAGTAGTAGTAGTAGTAGTAGTAGTAGTAGTAGTAGTAGTAGTAGTAGTAATAGTTGAAGAAGAAGAAAAGAAGAAGAAGAAGAAGAAGAAGAAGAAGAAGAAGAAGAAGAAGAAGAAGAAGAAGAAGAAGAAGAAGAAGACACATAAAGTGAGTTCAATAAATATAATATGACGAAAACAGCGAGCTGCGTGGTTTCGAGCATGGTGCCCGCCTCGAGTGCTAGAGGTTCCGGGTTGAATCCCCGGAAAGGGCTGATATTTTTTCACGTGGACTTGAACTTCTAGTGTTGCCATCTGGTCTCTGGGTAGTGAGATCAGACGGCAATGTGCATTTTTGCGCACGTAGAAAAATCCCTTGGCAGTTGGAAATCGAAAAGAGTAGCCTAACGGCGCTGCCCGGACAAAATTTGGAGTTGAAAATCGAACTAAAATATTTTAGGATCCCCACTGGTGCTAAAGAGCCTGTGCACTGTGCAGAGCTTCCTCGGACTCAGACTTAAGTTAGAAGAAAGAACGGAACACTTATGGGTAGTACCCGTGTGCCATGATGTTGATCCGTTGTTCAATCTTTAAATTTTAATATGATGAAAATAAAAGTTAGACAAATCAACTGACAGCAAAAGAATTGAAAGCGAACATTCAATTATTGTTTAAAAAAAAAAAAAAAACATAAGGCAAACAACAATCAACAAAATTGCTAATTTCTTTAGCACAGTTTTATTTTAGCCATTTGAAGGTCTACAATTGCGTAAAGTCTGGACACAGAAAACAAAAGGGCAAAATGTCTCAGCATCACGTGATAGTTGTTGGCATAGAAACGGGAGAATTTTGCCATGACAACGTTGAAACACAAACAAGGTCGGTACAAAGATGGCGTACACTGCTGCCAAATGTGTAGTAATGGTCGTCGTCTCGTCTGCATCCAGTAAGTGTTTTAAACAGAAGGCGTTGCTGTTGTGTTTAACTTCTGGTGGTATTTTAAACTTTTTATGTCAATACGGTAAAATATTGTTCTCGGGGACCAAAATTGTGTTTTTCTTGAGTGAGTCGTGCTAACGCAATTTTACTGAGATTATTGATTTTAATGTGTATTTACTATGGGGAACAGACTTTATTGTTGCAACTCTGCCTGTACCGTTGTTAAATTAGTTATTTTCTTCAAGAATTTGAAACATTACCTGGACCAGACATTGGTTGACCATCTTTCACAAAATGGCGTCTGCCTGCAAACCACATTCGCACATGCATAGAAAAGGTGTAAAATGAAAATCACCTGGCAGACATTTAATCACCTACACTTGATTGAATTACTCGCCCTTGGGAGCAAGCCTAGTGGCGACAGGTATAAAATTAAACATCTAACATACAACACTCTTTTGCCTGAGATATAAACCCTGCTTTGTGTAGCCTTCTTCCTAATGAGCCTTTCTTTTCTTTTTACTCGCATCGTTTTGTCTCCTTTTTCTTTTTCTTTGATGGTGTTCTTTGGCAGTAGCAATCGCGTGGAACCTTTCCTTTGCAATTTTTTTTTTCTGATCACATAAAAAAAAAAAAAAAAAGTTATGGATTCCTGAAGGTGGCAAAGGATTGTTTGTTATTCCCATATTTTTTAAATTTTTATTTTCATTTAAATATTTTTTTTAAGGAAAACAAATGTAATATCAATTTGGTATCGTTTTGTGATTTTGACGTACTGCAATCAAAGTGGAGATAACTTCTTCTTCATTCATAAGCTTCATTTTGTTTGGCAGCTGTTAGCATAAAACATATTATTAATATTGTACAGGTTTTGTTCGTGGAAACTGGGGCTTGGTAGGGTCCGAAACGCCACCAGATGATAATGTAATGTTCTTTTCTTTGTTCTTGAAGCTGTTGATATCGTTGCTTTGTGGAGAAGATTGACTTAAAAGCATTTGCGGTGGACGATGGATGGGCCAGACTCATCGTACTCCTGCTTGGAGATCCACATCTGTTGGAAGGTGGAGAGGGAAGCCAGGATGGATCCACCGATCCAGACGGAGTATTTACGCTCGGGGGGAGCAATGATCTTGATCTTCATGGTGCTGGGAGCCAGGGAGGTGATCTCCTTCTGCATACGATCAGCGATACCTGGGAACATGGTGGTGCCTCCGGACAAGACGGTGTTGGCGTAGAGATCCTTACGGATGTCGACGTCGCACTTCATGATGGAGTTGTAGGTGGTTTCATGGATACCAGCAGACTCCATACCCAAGAAGGATGGCTGGAAGAGGGATTCAGGGCACCTGAAGCGCTCGTTACCAATGGTGATGACCTGTCCGTCGGGAAGCTCGTAGCTCTTTTCCAAAGAGGAGGAGGATGCAGCCGTGGCCATCTCCTGCTCGAAGTCCAGGGCGACGTAGCAGAGTTTCTCCTTGATGTCACGGACGATCTCTCTTTCGGCCGTGGTGGTGAAGGAGTAGCCTCTCTCGGTGAGGATCTTCATCAGGTAATCTGTGAGATCTCGGCCGGCCAAGTCCAGACGGAGGATGGCGTGGGGCAGAGCGTAACCTTCGTAGATGGGAACGGTGTGGGTGACACCGTCGCCGGAGTCAAGGACGATGCCGGTGGTACGACCGGAAGCGTACAGGGACAGCACGGCCTGGATGGCCACGTACATGGCGGGGGCGTTGAAGGTTTCGAACATGATCTGGGTCATCTTTTCTCTGGGGAAGACAGAAAACGGTCAGTGATGCACTGCAACGCAACGTTCACGTTCAGGTTATGTACTAACATAGACAAATTAAGCAGAAAACGCAGGATGTTATGCATGGATCACACTGCAAGACATACAGTAATATGACACACACACACTCCCACTTCTCTGTACTGCTCTACTCTCTCTCTCTCTCTCTCTCTCTCTCTCTCTCTCTCTCTCTCTCTCTCTCGCTCGCTCTCACATGCACGGATACTCCAATTCACGGTGCTGCTCTACTCACACACACATCCGCACACACACAAACCGTCTACACACGCCCACACATACACGCACTAACCTACATACACACAAAATACATTCAAGCGCCATTCTACATACTCACATGTATACACATAAAAACACAAACACATACACGCGCTAACCTACATACTCACACATACACACATTTAAACACACACAAACACATACACGCGGTAACCTACATACTCACACATACATACATACATATAAAACAAACATACAAACACATAAACGCGCTAACCTACATACTCACACATACACACACATAAACAAACACATACATGCGCTAACATACATACTCACACATACACACACATAAACACACGCAACCGCACCTACGCATACAGGCTCGCATACAGGCTAGCCGACTTACTCACATATACACACGTATAAACATACACAAACACACACGACACATACAGGAGCCAACCTACAGACTAACACTAACTCTAGCATATCATTTATATACCCATACTTCCACAGTGCCTGTGTCTTGTCTGTCTGTTTCTCTCTCTCTCTCTCTCTCTCTCTCTCTCTCTCTCTCTCTCTCTCTCTCTCTCTCTCTCTCTCTCTCTCTCTCTCTCTCTCTCTCTCTCTCTCTCTCTCTCTCTCTCTCTCTCTCTCTCTCTATTTCTCTCAGTGTCCCATTCTCTCTTTAAGTGTCCTATTTATTCTTTGTAATCTCTCTCTTCTTATCTTTTTATCCATTTGTTTGTTTTTTAACAGTCTTCCGGTCTCTTTGTTCTCACCTTCTTGCCCTCTCATTGACACTTTTTATTTATGTCTGGCACTTTATGGTTCTCTTAACCTCCCTGTTACTGTTTCTCTCTTTGTGTTTTACATTTTTCATGTTCTCTCTTTTCCCATGCCTAGCGTTATTTACACCATTCTTTTTCTCTCTTTCTCTCTCTCTGTGTCTTCTTTTCCCGTCTCACATTCTTCCTTAATCGTTTCCGCTTTCTCTCTTCTTTTATCCACTATCATGTTCTCCGCTCTCTCTCTCTCTCTCTCTCTCTCTCTCTCTCTCTCTCTCTTGTCTTTTCTGCCTCTGTTATTTTCTCTCTCTATTTCTTTCTTTCTCCCCCGCCCCCCCCCCTTTTTTTTCTCACAGAGACACAACACCCTCAGTATTAACCATCTAGTCCAGCGGTTATAATATATATATATATACACATATTCATTGAAGCTATGAAGCTATGAAGTAGCAACGGAACTAATTTATGGCTGGGGGTCACCACAATATGAGGAACTACATTAAAGGGTCGCGGCATTAGGAAGGTTGAGAGCCACTGCTGTAGTCCCACACACACCCACTTTACACGATGGTCAGACGAGAACAAGTCATTTTTCTGACAACGCAACTACACGTGCATACTATTCAAGATAGTCGGATCAGCCATGTGCACATGTGGAAAGTTACCCCAGACAGCAAAATATATCCTCCAGAACTGCAGGCAAAAACAAAAGGTTAAAACATTTTGGCCAGAAAGAACAACAGTGGAATGTAAACTTTATGGACCACTGAAAGAACTAAAGACGACAGTGAAATTTATACGAGAGACGAAATTCGCTGATATACTTATTTCAGGTGAACGAAAGCAGAAGAAAGAAAAAGAAAAAGGAAAAAATACACACACGCCCTCTCTATTTAACTCCCTGATCCCACCATCTACTCCCCCCCCCCCTCCCCCGTGTACTTGTATGAGGGTGTATGTATGAATGTGTATGTATGTATATGTATGGGTGTGCTTGTGTCTGTGAACATATGGACATGTAAGAGTGTATGCGTACGTGTAGATTCGGAGTGTGTATGATTGCTTTACACGATGTGTGTAAGCAATATTTCACTATGTATATTTTTATATAAACATGACACGCATCATGGATAACACGCATTTCTGGTCTGAAAGATAAGTGCTTGAAAGGGCCTGCGTGTCCAATTTGTAACTCTTTGAGAATAAAGTTTGTTTTGTTCGTTCATTCTCTCTCTCTCTCTCTCTCTCTCTCTCTCTCTCTTTCTCTTTCTCTCTCTTTCTCTCTCTTTCTCTCCCCCTCTCTCTCTTTCTCTCTCTCTCTCTCTCTCCCTCCGTCTCTATCTCCTACGAGCTCTGTATATTAACTACGCGACCCTAGCCTCCATTTAAGTCAACATCCCTCTCCTCTCTTTTTTTTTCCCAACACACACAGACACACCGACCAATCTGCCAGCCACACACAGACACACAGACCAATCTGCCAGCCACACACAGACACACCGACCAATCTGCCAGCCACACACCTGTTGGCCTTGGGGTTGAGTGGGGCCTCAGTGAGCAGGACTGGGTGCTCCTCGGGGGCCACTCTCAACTCGTTGTAGAAGGTGTGATGCCAGATCTTCTCCATGTCATCCCAGTTGGTGACGATGCCGTGCTCGATGGGGTACTTCAGGGTAAGGATACCTCTCTTGGACTGGGCCTCGTCTCCCACGTAGCTGTCTTTCTGACCCATACCCACCATGACACCCTGGAGAGGAGAAGTGGGGTCATTAGAAATCAATCATTAATCTATTAACTAAAAAAAAAAATCATTTAAACTGTAAATAAACATGACACTCTGGAAAGAAGAAGTGAGGTCATTAGAAATCAATCATTAATCTATTAACTAATAAATAATTTAAACTGTAGATGAACATGACACTCTGGAGAAAAAGTATGATATTTAACAATCAAATAATCTATTAAATAATAAATCATTTAAACAATAAACAAAGATGACATCCCAGGGCATAAGGGGATGCAATGTTGATATTAAGAATCCATAAAATAATCTATTAAATGAAAAACCATTCAAACAATAAAATGAACATGACACCCTGAGAGAGAACGTAATGATATTTAGAAATTAATTTTAAATTTGTTTGGAAAATACTCTCAAGTTTGACGTTTAGAAAATAACTGTATTTTATTTAGAAAATCATCTCAAGTATGACGTTTAGAAAATAACTGTATTTTATTTAGAAAATCATCTCAAGTATGACGTTTAGAAAATAACTGTATTTTATTTAGAAAATCATCTCAAGTATGACGTTTAGAAAATAACTGTATTTTATTTAGAAAATCATCTCAAGTATGACGTTTAGAAAATAATATTTCAAGTATATTGTTTAGAAAATAAATGCTTTCTTTAAGGACCATGTTAACAAAAGGGGGAGGGGTGTCATTTTGCCAGTCTACGTTCATTTAGGGCCTTTGCTGAGTGACTTTAAGTGGCCTAATGTATAAGTGAAATTATATGTTTTAACTAAATGGCCTCGTCTGGCGAATATTGCGAAGTGAAGAGATTTTTCGAAATCAGGCTTGAGTCAGAAATAGATCGAAGCATTTATGGGTTACCCCTTGTGCCATGAAGTTGATCCGTTGTTAAATCCTAAATCTAAATTTAGACTTAGGCGAAAAGGTTGTTTTTTAATTTGTTAAGTAAATGGTGTTAACCTGCTATATTTATAGAGATACTTTCCGTGTGGACTCCAGGGCCCCATTGGGGGCGAAGTGGTGGTGGGGGGGGGGTGTGGGAGAATAGACCCACTGCTCCCAACAAGCACGTCGTTAAAAAAAAGCAACAACTTATATTTAATGGCGTTTCATACGAAGTCGGAGTGCATCTGCATGAAAGGTGAGAAAGCAATAGTCCGCATACAAATATGCAATATGTGTAAAACGGATGTGCACGCAGTTAATGAAAAACTAGAAAGTTCCGATGGAATTTACAGTCAGTGAGCGCGAAGAAGAAGAAGAAGAAGAAGAAGAAGAAGAAGAAGAAGAAGAAGAAGAAGAAGAAGAAGAAGAAGAAGAAGAAGAAGAAGAAGAAGAAGAAGAAGAAGAAGAAGAAGAAGAAGAAGAAGAAGAAGAAGAAGAAGAAGAATAAGAGGAAGAAGAAAAAGAAGAAAAGTTTTTAATCTATGATATTCCTAAAGACAGCCATGGGTATCCTGAAGCCAACCTTCAGTCTGGAGACGGCTCACCATTTTGTCAACAGCTATCTATTCTGAACCTTTTTCCAAATGTCTCAAGGCCTCACACTTTCTCTGTATGAGTGCAATAGAAGCAGTTGTACACAAGAGTGTACTTGTCTTGTTTAGTGCAGTGTAACATTCATTTCCTTCACCTCGACATAAAGCAATAAAAAAAAAAAAAAAACTGTAGAACCCCGCTCCCACAACTTTCAATGTAAAGTTACCTCCTAACCAAAAAACTGCCCGCCCTCACAGAATGAAATCACCTGGGTTTCCCTCCCGTCGCCCACGCCAGCCGGAGCTTAACCTCCTTGCCCATATAAGTCCAGGTCAAGATGGCGTCGGCTGTGCCAGCGAAGAGTGACGTCACGCTCGGGCGCAGACAGCCAATAATCTCCTGGCACTTAAGGCGGCCATTTTTTGTTGTTGCGGTTTTCTTTGGATTTCATCCAGACTTCCAACCTTCAGTCCCTGTGTTGTTTTTCTTCTCCTTCATGTTTTTGTGTGTGTAAGTACGCAAGTGTAGAAGCCATTCTTGACATCTGCTCTATCAGCAGCTGAATTCCACGACGTCATCAGAAATTATTGGCTTCAATTATGATGTTATGCAACATAGTGTCTGGAACCCTTCAGCTGTTTGTATTCAAGTCCTGCATTATTTTACCTCTTAGCACCTAGTTTGTATTAGGGATACCTTACATGTAACGTTCATCATCGGCGACCAGGTCACCCACTGACTCGCCAGTAGACGACTTCGTCGCCGTTTTGGACAGTATTTGGGTCTGTCTCCTTTGATCGCATCAATACTGCAAGATTTCTTTTCAGAGCTAATTGGTGGCGAGCAGAGCTAAGCCATTTTTTAGGGCGCACATAACCTGGTCACAGTTACAACCTAAAGCTCCCCCTTCGAGGATGCTGACTGAACGTGACATTTTTTTCTTCTTAAAGCAAGCCAAGACATGCAATGTTTTTAACCACTTTATGTGTGCCTTTTCTAGAGGAGATAATGATTTATTCTCGCCCAGTTGTTGCTTCATCCACCCCTTGTTCCATAATGGTTTTATTTGAACCACTTCAGCCTTTTTAATTTTAGGCAATACAATAGCTAGATAGAAAGAGTCGAAGAAGCGTTTAGCAGACCGCAAGGGTTAACCCCCTATTTAACATTTTTGTTTCTATCATCATCAATCAGGAGGTCTTTTACAGAACGTCGCACTAGTCACAGAACACTTGAAAATCTCTCGTTTTCTAGCAAAATCTCTAGCCCTATGTGCTTTCATAGCTAATGCATTTTCAATTTATTGTATCTACCTCCGAACATGTCTGCATCTACCTCCGAACATGTCTGCATCTACCTCCGAACCTGTCTGCATCTACCTCCGAACATGTCTGCATCTACCTCTGATCATGTCTGCATCTACCTCCGATCATGTCTGCATCTACCTCCGATCATGTCTGCATCTACCTCCTCTTCCAGTCCTGTACCCTCCATCGCCGTTCTCGCCAGGCCACCAGGACGTTTAAAATGGCCACAATACCTCAGTTTTCAGGACAGGATGCTGTTTATGAGCCAATTCACCTCGATGCTCTTATCAAGTAGGATGTCGAGTTTTTTTTTTTAATCATCATATATATTATCCATTATATTCATGTGAAGCATGAAGAAGTAATCAAACTGTTAGAAAAATTAAACATTGATGGGAAAGATCTACGAATAATAAAGAATATGTATTGGCAGCAAATAGCAGCTATAAGAATTAACAACTGTTTAGGTACATTTCAAAGCATAAAGAGGGGCGTACAACAAGGATGTGTACTGTCACCTGATTTGTTTTCAATATACAGTGAATATATTATGAGATCTTTATTTGATATGCCCGGAATCGTGGTTGGTGGGCACAATATAAACAATTTACGTTATGCTGATGACACAGTCTTGATAGCAACAAGTCAGAAAGAATTACAGGAAATGATAGACATTGTGGTGTTAGAAAGTGGAAGAATGGGCCTCAGTTTGAATAATGGGAAGACAGAAGTAATGGTGGTATCAAAGAAACAAATTATTCCTAAATGTGTAATAAAAGTCAGTGGTGTTATTTTAAGACAAGTACAGAAATTTAAGTATCTGGGCACATGGATAACATCAGATGGAAGATGCATAACTGAAATAAGAAACAGAATTGGACAGGCAAAAACTGCATTTTATAAAATTAAAAACATCTTGTGCAATATATCCTTGTCATTGAGAGTTAGAAAAAGAATTCTTGCTTGCTATATACATCCAGTTTTAACATATGGATGTGAATCCTGGACAATCGGTAGGCAGGCCAAACAATTTTTGGAGGCCTCAGAGATGTGGTTTTACAGAAGAATGCTTAGAATACCTTGGACAGCCAAAAAGAGCAACCAAGAGGTTTTAAAAGAGGCGGGAGCCCGAAGACAACTTATCACTGACATCAGAAGGAGACAGTCATCATTTTTCGGCCATGTTATGAGAAGAGGGAAAATAGAACATGTTGTGACCACTGGAAAGATCTGTGGAAGGAGGGATAGAGGAAGACAACGAGAGAAGATGCTTGACGGTCTTGTTGCATGGCATGGAAGTGTGTCGGCACACGAACTGATACATGCTGCAGGAGATCGCGGATTATGGAGAGGCATGATCGCCCACGCCAGTCGGCAAGGCACCTGATGATGATGATATATTATCCATTATTAATTTTCTTATTTTAATTATTAAATGGGAACATGATTCAAGTGTTCACCGGTACACTTATCTTCTGCATTTCTGGTGGCGACCGTTGGCTTTGGCATCTCCTGCAAGTGAAATCTGCATTTACTGAGTGCGCAGATTTCTGGATTGTTCCTGGACTAATTGTTCACCAGTTTTTCAAAAGCGACAGTGAGGGAGATTTCATTTGATTTTCACTGGCACAGGAACGGAGCAAGTATGGGGAAAACCCGATTGCTGTGAAGTTGAAACTCCAACTAAGACTCAAGAACAATCACAACATCTAACGTAAATTGCAAAGCAAAGGACCCTATTAGGTCAACTATGAACAGGGTATATGATGCAAGAAACATACTTTTGTAGACTAATCGGCAATTTAATGATGGTGTGGTCAATAGTCACCGGCCGCATTTACTTCCTAAAATATGTTTGGGTACCCATTTAAGGTTGATTTGACCTGGGAGCCTAAGTCATTGTATAACAATTGGAATCAACGCCGACTCGAACCTAAGACATTTCGGCCAGCTGGCAAGAGTTCTAATGACTTTACTACTATGTTTGAAGAATGCTATAGTTAAAATACTACTACTACTACTACTGGTGCTGCTACTAATACCACCACCACGACCACCACCACTACTGCTGCTGTTGCTGCTGCTGCTACTACTACTACTACAACTAGTATTAGCTATTCCGTAGTGGTAGCCTAGGCAGTGGCAGTAATACCGACAGTAGCAGTAGTAATGTATTTACTGGTAGCAGTTGTAGTATTAGGCAGTAGTGGCAATAGTAGTAATACAAATTATGGTGAAAGTAATAATGACTATAACAATAATAATGCTGATATTGGTAGTAATAGTAGTAATGGTGGTAGTATTGGTTGTGGTTTGGTGGTTATGGTGGTAATAGTAATAGCAGTAGCAGTAGCCCTAGCAGCAGCAGTAATAGTGGTGTGAGTATTATAGCTTTAAACGGATACTCAAAAATTTTTATTGGAAGTAAAGGTAGCAGCTGTAACCAAATTATACTTAAAGTGCTTAATGTTATCGCTGCCGGGACGAAAAAGGACGACGGTTGGGCGTGAGGTCAGCTCCCCCACCATGTTAACAGTTATTTGCTACAGAAACTTGCAGGGAGTCATTATCAATCAGCAAGTCCTTTACAGAACTTCGCTTTCTTCACGGCACACCTGAAAGTATCCCTTTCCCTAGCTAGTTCTCCGGCCCCATGTGCTTTCATGTCAGAAAGTATCAACAGTTATAAGACAGAGAAGTTGGAAGCATTCTGAGGCGAGACGAATAGAGAAGTTAGAAAAAAAAAACAGGTACAGAAATGGGAAATAAAGGGATTGAGGACGTCTAAGAGAAACACTAAGTCGAACGTTGATGAGAGAAGCCAAAGATGCTGGACTGGACTCCATCCATGATATCGAAGAAATAGCACAGGACGGAACAAAATAGAGGATTAAACTGTGAGCCCTATGTGACATACAATGACACAAAGAAACAATGAATTAATGAAACTGTGAGTGCTCTTTGTTCTTTACCAGTGTCGCGGCGCCTTTTTTCAATTAAATTTTTCCACAGCGCCCTTGCCTAAGTAAAAGTATAACTACCTGAGTAAAAGTATGACTATTCGTAAGTAAGAGATAAAAACAAAACACACCCACAAAAATCTAGATAATTTTAGCTTAATTTTTGTTTAGTTAGGTCAAATGTCTTGATAAAATTATTTATACAGCTTTTAGGATATTTCACGGCGCCCCTGTGAAGAGGTGGCGGATCCCCCGGACGCCGCGGCGCACAGTTTGGGAATCACTGTTCTATACAAATATGTGGATGGCATTATATGCACAGTAGACACGGGAAAAAGTCCTTAGCTTTACATTATACGAGTTTTGGTTTACATTAGCTTATTTTACACTATATTACTTTACATTGTAATACAAGATATATGCCAAACATGTCTCAGGAAACGGAAAATATTCCCTTACTTGATGTTACTTTTCACTACATTACATTTTATTACTGTGTAAGATATAAGAACAACAAGCATCAACAAATAAAAAAAGATCACCTTAATTAATGTTTTTTTGCACGACATGACATTACTTGATTTGTATTTTAGATCATTTTAAACCTTTCTTCTTCATAATTTTACATTACCTTAATTTACGTTAATTTACTCATTTTATAATTTACTTGGTTTCTCACGATGAGAAGGAGAAGGAGGAAAAGAAGGGGGAATAGGAGGAGGAGAAGAAGAAGGAAAATAATAAGGATGAGAAGGAGGGGAAGAAGAAGAAGAAGAAGAAGAAGAAGAAGAAGAAGAAGAAGAAGAAGAAGAAGAAGAAGAAGAAGAAGAAGAAGAAGAAGAAGAAGAAGAAGAAGAAGAAGAAGAAGAAGAAGAAGAAGAAGAAGGAAAATGAGAAGGATGAGAAGGAGGGGAAGAAGAAGAAGAAGAAGAAGAAGAAGAAGAAGAAGAAGAAGAAGAAGAAGAAGAAGAAGAAGAAGAAGAAGAAGAAGAAGAAGAAGAAGAAGAAGAAGAAGAAGAAGAAGAAGAAGAAGAAGAAGAAGAAGAAGAAGAAGAAGAAGAAGAAGAAGAAGAAGAAGAAGAAGAAGAAGAAGAAGAAGAAGAAGAAGAAGAAGAAGAAGAAGAAGAAATATAAGAAAAAAATGAAGAAGAAGAAGAAGCAGAAGAAGAATAAGAAAAAGAAGAAGAAGAAGAAGAAGAAGAAGAAGAAGAAGAAGAAGAAGAAGAAGAAGAAGAAGAAGAAGAAGAAGGAAGAAGAAGAAGAAGAAGAAGAAGAAGAAGAAGAAGAAGAAGAAGAAGAAGAAGAAGAAGAAGAAAAGGAATATAATAATAATAATAATAATAATAATAATAATAATAATAATAATAATAATAATAATAATAATAACAGGAAGAAGAAGAAGAAAAGGAATAATAATAATAATAATAATAAAAATAATAATAATAAGAAGAAGAAGAAGAAAAAGAAGAAGAAGAAGAAGAAGAAGAAAAAGAAGAAGAAGAAGAAGAAGAAAAAGAAGAAGAAGAAAAAGAAAAAGAAGGAGGAGAAGGAGCTGGAGAAGGAGCAGGAGAAGAAGAAAATGATGATGAAGAGGTATAAGAAAAGGAAGAATAAGAAGAAATGGGGAGGAAGTGGAAAAGAAGAAGAAGAAGAAGGAAAATATTTACAATCATGAAATATGGTTGCTTAGTATAATGATTCTTCAGGTCTAACTGTTTCCCAAATGGAAAATAAATTCTGGCCATAAGTTTTTGTTTAAAGGTTAAAATATAAACACACAGGAAACTTTTTCACTACACTGTGTGTATATAACTGAGACACAACTAGGTTATATTATGCTAGGCATAACTTTGACCAACCAGGAACTCGATTTGTGATGTTGTTAACACTACACATCCGCCCTCACTTCCCATGTGGCACTTGTTTCAACGCTATAGCACCCCAAGCAGTTGTCATTTAAACCCACGATCTACTAATTCTTAAACCATTTTCTTCCCCTTTGTTATTCTCATTATGACATAAAATGAAAACTTTTTTTTTTAAAGCTAATACAATGAATTATTTAAAACAACTGTAAATCCCAGCTAGAAGGAACTAGAAATCCCACCCTCAAGGTTTTTTGAAATGATAGCAACACATAGGTAGTTTAACTGTTATTAAAGTTGTGTTTATGTTGTAACGTTAGTTGGTGTAGTAACTGTTGACAGTCATATGGTTTTGGCAGTCATACCAAACAGTGTTAAATGTGTGTATCACAGACCTAAAAATAGTGTTAAATGTGTGTGTGTATTTGGTGTTAAATATGTGTATTTGTTACTTAAAATAAGAATAAATGTTAAAATGTGAGTTGTTGCAGGTCAGTAATAGGATACGATTGCTTACTTAGTTGGACCTGACATTGTGTGTGTGTGTGTGTGTGTGTGTGTGTGTGTGTTTAAAGATCAAAGATAAAGAATAGTGCGAAATGTTCGTGTTTAATACTTTAGAAAGGAAACAGTTTGAAAGGTTTGTATTTGGGATATAAGATAACAAACAGTGTAAAGTGGGTGGTTTGGAATCTAAAATAACAAACAATGTCAAATGTGTGGTTTGGAATCTAAGATAACGAACGATGTCAAGTGTGTGGTTTCAAATCTAAGATAACAAACAGTGTCGATTGTGTTGCTTAGAATATAAGATAACGAACGGTGTCAAAAGTGTGATTTCAAATCTAAGATAACAGTGTCACATGTGTAGTTTGAAATATAAAACAACGAACGATGTCAAGTGTGTGGTTTGAAATCTAAGATAACAAACAGTGTCAAATGTGTTGTTTAGAATATTAGATAACGAACGGTGTCAAAAGTGTGGTTTCAAATCTAAGATAACAGTGTCACATGTGTGGTTTGAAATATAAGATAATGAACGGTGTCAAATGAGTGGTTTCAAATCTAAGATAACAGTGTCACATGTGTGGTTTAAAATAAAAGATATGGACTAAACGTTGGACATGGATTATACGCTGTACATGGATTAAATGATGGACATGGATTAAATTGTGGATATGGATTAAACGTTTGAAAGGGATTAAACGTTGGGCATCGGCTGAATGTTGGGTATTGATTTGATGTAGGACATGGCTGCAATGCTAAACACGACTTAAATGTCAACATGGATCGAACACGGATTAAATGTTGGACAGGGATTAAATGTTGGATATGGATTATATGGTGGATATGAATTATATGTTGGACACAAATTAAATTTCGAACATGGATAAACTATCGGATATGGATTAAATATTAAGCATCAATTTTAAGTTGAAGAATGATTGAATGTTGGACATAGATCCAACGCTGAACACGACTTTAAAAGTAAACATGGATTGGACATGGATCAAATGTTGTACTGGATTATATAAACGACAGGGATTAAATGTTGAAAATGGATTAAATGTTGGACAGGGATTAAATGTTGAACATGGATTAAATGTTGAACATGGATTAAATGTTGAAAATGGATTAAATGTTGAAGATGGATTAAATGTTGGACATGGATTAAATGTTGAAATACATATAATGTTGGACATGGATGTAAAATCTGAAAGGAAAAGCGACGGAGCTTACCTGGTGACGGGGTCTTCCAACGATGGAGGGAAAGACGGCCCTTGGGGCATCGTCTCCGGCGAACCCGGCTTTGCACATACCGGAGCCATTGTCCACTACTAAGGCAGCTACTTCCTCGTCACACATTGTGGTAAGTTTGTTCTGGTGTGGGGCACGACAAAGATTGTAGCGTACGTGAACCTTCGGCTGCTTCTCGAAGAGTCTGGTGAAAGAACCGGGGTCTTCCGCGCGTTTTATATCTGGGGCTACAGGAGCCGGCGTTTTCCCGGAATTTTCGGGGATGATGCACGCGCGGTATCCATATTTGGTAGGCGAGTAAGGGAGTTTACTATCACGGAACGAGTGGAGATTGAGGACGGGGGGAGTTGGTCGTGGGGGAGGGAAGGGGGGAAATGGAAGAGGAGAAGGGGGGGGGGGAGTTGGTGTGCGTTTGATGCTAAGGCAAAGAGTTGGTGGGAGAATCAAGTGGAGGGTAAATGGGTGTCGGGATTCCGCAGATTGCAGGCTTAAGTCGCTCAAGGCGTTCGTTTTCTTGAGAGATTTGTGGGTGAGTCAAGTTAGGGCAAGGCGTTGAGAGAACAGAAAATATCTCACGTGCAGTAAACGATGTTTTTTCCCCGGGTTTCTTCTCTCCAGTTTTTTAACTCCTCCTGTTTTACAAACTCAAAATCGTAATTCACTGCGCTGTAGACGCTAGGGCGGGGGTCGGGAAGAAGGGGGGGGGGGGGTGTTACATTAACTGCACTCCAAAAAGCATGTCGTAATAGGTGACTTTCAGGGATTTTCTGAAATCGGATGTGTTGTGCCGAAAAGTGAAGATGTCTACGTCCAGCTGTAAACTACAAGAAAATATGCTAGTCGCCCCTAAAGGGCAAATACAGACGAAGAAGAAGAAGAAGAAGAAGAAGAAGAAGAAGAAGAAGAAGAAGAAGAAGAAGAAGAAGAAGAAGAAGAAGAAGAAGAAGAAGAAGAAGGAAGAAGAAGAAAGAAGAAGAAGAAGAAGAAGAAGAGAAGAAGAAGAAGAAGAAGAAGAAGAAGAAGAAGAAGAAGAAGAAGAAGAAGAAGAAGAAGAAGAAGAAGAAGAAGAAGAAAAAGAACAACAACAACAAAAACTACAAAAAAATATCATCCTTATCAACAACAACAAATAAATAGGAAACATGTACTTAATGGTACGACATATAAGTATCAGACTTAAGCCTCTGACAAAGCCAGCCGGTCCGAGGTTATGTGCACGGTAGTTCCAGAATTTTCCTGCACAAGAGAGTTTACCGGCCCATCAAGCTTTCACAACCTCAGACACGCTCCAGTTCAACTTGAGTTCATGCCGGCCTTATCTCTGAAGTGGTTGCTACTGCTGCAAACTCCTGTTGACCCACATCTGAACTCCGGGTCTGAATAAATGGTTAATTAACTCTAAGCCGGTGTAGCCGCTAGGCACTCGAAGAGACAGGGTTACGAATACAAACCAGCATTAAAGAGAAAGTTGAAATAAGACTATGTGTGGATGATACTGACAGACAAAGAATGAAATAGTTCGGCCATCTAGTGAGAATGCAGCCAGGCCAAACTGCATATGAGACACTTTAAGCAGAACATCTGGAAAGAAGGTGAGAGGAAGACCAAGAAAGAATGGATAAATAGTGTAACCGAAACCTGCAAAAAGATAACAAACCGATCACCTAAGCCACCCGAAAAGAGCAAGACAAACACAGAAAACCACGACACTAGGCTACAACCTGGTATCAGTGAGGCGACAAAACCACGACACTAGGCTACAACCTGGTATCAGTGAGACGACAAAACCACGACACTAGGCTACAACCTGGTATCAGTGAGGCGACAAAACCACGACCTTAGACTAGAACCTGGTATCAGTGAGGCGACAAAACCACGACACTAGGCTACAACCTGGTATCAGTGAGGCGACAAAACCACGACCTTAGACTAGAACCTGGTATCAGTGAGGCGACAAAACCACGACACTAGGCTACAACCTGGTATCAGTGAGGCGACAAAACCACGACACTAGGCTACAACCTGGTATCAGTGAGACGACAAAACCACGACCCTAGGCTACAACCTGGTATCAGTGAGGCGACAAAACCACGACCTTAGACTAGAACCTGGTATCAGTGAGGCGACAAAACCACGACACTAGGCTACAACCTGGTATCAGTGAGGCGACAAAACCACGACACTAGGCTACAACCTGGTATCAGTGAGACGACAAAACCACGACCCTAGGCTACAACCTGGTATCAGTGAGGCGACAAAACCACGACCTTAGACTAGAACCTGGTATCAGTGAGGCGACAAAACCACGACACTAGGCTACAACCTGGTATCAGTGAGGCGACAAAACCAAGACTCTAGGCTACAACCTGGTATCAGTGAGGCGACAAAACCACGACACTAGGCTACAACCTGGTATCAGTGAGGCGACAAAACCACGACACTAGGCTACAACCTGGTATCAGTGAGGCGACAAAACCACGATAGTAGGCTACAACCTGTTATCAGTGAGACAACAAAACCACGACTCTAGGCTACAACCTAGTATCAGTGAGACGACAAAACCACGACACTAGGCTCCAACCTGGTATCAGTGAGGCCACAAAACCACGACACTAGGCTACAACCTGGTATCAGTGAGACAACAAAACCACGACTCTAGGCTACAACCTTGTATAAGTGAGACGACAAAACCCCGACCCTAGGCTACAACCTGGTATCAGTGAGGCGACAAAACCACGACCTTAGACTAGAACCTGGTATCAGTGAGGCGACAAAACCACGACACTAGGCTACAACCTAGTATCAGTGAGGCGACAAAACCACGACACTAGGCTACAACCTGGTATCAGTGAGGCGACAAAACCACGACACTAGGCTACAACCTGGTATCAGTGAGACGACAAAACCACGACCCTAGGCTACAACCTGGTATCAGTGAGGCGACAAAACCACGACACTAGGCTACAACCTGGTATCAGTGAGGCCACGAAGAAAGAAGAAGAAGAAAATGAACTTTGATAAGACAGTTCAACCGTAGGGCAAAATAAGAGGACAACAAAGCAAATAGTTGTTTACTTATTCGACAAATATTTTTTAAGTGTGCGATTTCTGAGTCATGGTTGAAGAATGTTGCCGTCACCATTTCATCTTGGCGTCGTGTATCTCGTTGTTGTTGTTGTTGTTGTTGTTGTTGTTGTTGTTGTTGTTGCTCTTAGCGCTTACCGGCAGTAACCTCTTGATTGTTCGCCCACTTCTGTTACAGAATTTGAGTTCTGCGTGTAACACACCTTTTACAGATCTGGTTTTTTTTTTTGTATGCAGACTGTTGGTTTCTTGCACTTCACGCAGATGCACTGAGACTTTGAAGGAAACACACTTTATTAACCAGTGTTTACGACACGCTTTTTAGGGGGCCAGTTGGTATTCAAGCAATAATTTAAAGGCAAGAGATCTGAGAACGTTGATGTGATTTAAAAATCCCACACCGCAACTGGTGTCGTTTCTGGAAGCAACTGGAACCACTGCCTGCATGAGGTCCATGTGAGCTTTTTTTAATTTTTTTGGAAGGGTACCGATGCATAATAGTGACATGTGAAATTTATACTTTTTTATAATCAATTACCCTCTTTTAACCACAGTGAAAATATTCGTGCCAGGGCACACAGGCGTGCTAGGAAATGAACAAGCTGATGGACTTGCAGGTAAAGCTACAGTAGAGGGCGGACAAACCATGGACCAGGCTGATTTTCTGAATACTCTACAAGAAGTAAGACGTTTGTGAGAACCAAGTGATGACGGTGAATCTGCAGCAATGACCAAATTGCAAGAACAACATGTTAAAAGGGGTGTGTGGCCAGACCAGAGCATCAATGTAAGAAGCCAATGATGAATAAGAAACCAACACAGAAGTGGTGTCGTCAGCCGCTACATGCAGCGAGATATGCTAAGCAGGGGATCCGAGCACCTATGGATTGCATGGTTTGATTGACTTGCAATGAGGATAATCTGTCGACTAACTAACAAAAGCTTAGAATTGGACATGAAAAAAAAAAAAAAAAATCTAACGGCTTCGCAAGGAGAAGAGGCAGATCAAGAAAGACATGGATACAGAACTTGACTGAATAGACAGGACCTAGGCATGCAACCATAAAGTCCATCGCATGTGACCGTCAAAAGTGGAGGAAGCTGATCAGTCAACAGCAACTAGTGACCCAACGACACGCAATGTTACAGGACGATGATGGTGGTGTATTGGTTAGCTAGTTTTTGTCCATACAACCCTTGCATATTCGATAGTGAACAGACAGAACTGATATAACGACTACCTTAAGACCGAGATGAAGACCACCCCAGTCACAGGCCATTGTAGACCTGTTTATAACTGGCTGGATTTTACCGCTATAGTTTTCTGTAGAGGTATTCATCTATCTAGCTTACCACCCACACACCCCATTCATAATAGACCAATTCAATCATTCACTCAGAACTCAAAACTGTACTCGGCACACCAGCCAGCTCATGCGGCAGTGTGTCAGTCTGTATTCTATACACTGGTCTTTCTATCAGCTGCTGCTTCTTCTTCTTCTTCTTCTTCTTCTTCTTCTTCTTCTTCTTCTTCTTCTTCTTCTTCTTCTTCTTCTTCTTCTTCTTCTTCTTCTTCTTCTTCTTCTTCTTCTTCTTCTTCTTCTTCTTCTTCTTCTTCTTCTTCTTCTTCTTCTTCTTCTTCTTTATTTTCTTCTTCATCTTCTTTTTCTGCTTCACTTTATTTATTTACATCACCTAAGTGTTGCATGTGTGTGTGTGTGTGTTGGGGGGTGGGTTGGTGGTTACGGATTTTCCGTATTGGATTTTTCTACTTGTTATAAACGTGTCCTAATGTCTTTAAATATGTTTTGACCAAGAGAGATAATGCTGGATGGGCTAAAACGATGGCATTAGAGGGATATCATCAAAAGAGCTCTTCCAGGCAACCAGGGATCGTGATCTGTGGAGACGCATGAGCGTTCAACGCAGTTGACGGGGCACATGATGACGACGTTTATGATGCCATCGGTCTATAGACTGAGTGATCTACCCCGTGTCCTGTGCCCACTGTAGTTCTCTAGAGTGACTCTTTGTGGCAGTTTGTATCACTAAATTTTCGTCAGACAGCCAAAGCATTTCATCTGTTACACTCAATAATCTGTGTGAGTTGTAACAATCCTCATTTCGTTATAATTTTGTGTGTGTTTAATTTGATCCCTTCCTGTGACTCCGGCTGCTCTTCCAAGGCATCCCATCGATCTATCAATCTCCCAGTCTACTAACCAAACAACTAAGACACACACTGAGAAAACAGGAGAACAGTATAACTAGAATGTTGCGTTGGAACCCACAGGGGCTTAGGAATAAAGGAAGGCCATGGAGAAGAGAGCTAAAGAAAAAATTAGGAAAGACATGGGGAGAGCTGCATGCCATAGCAAAATATTGAACGACTTGGCGTGAGTTGGTTGACGGCCTATGCTCCATTGGGGGCTAGAAAGGCAGAAGACTAACCAACCGGTCCACCACCTCCTCTCTATCTACATATTCCCGGCCTGACCGAAACAGCAAAGTAGAAACGCATCCGTTAAACAGTCTAGTTGTCTGTACCCCCTTTTCATTTCGTCGTCATCTGAAGAAACGGTCACCTCCTGACAAAACGGTCACCTCCTGACAAAACGGTCACCTCCTGACAAACGAACATCTCCTGGCGAAACAGTCACCTCCTGGGAGTTCCATTCCGTTCTAGACGTGCCCTGGTGTCAAGGTCGTGCATGAAAAGACTTCTTTGCACGTGCAGAAGTAACCTCAACACCATACAGCGTCTAGTTTAGCTAGCCAATCATATGCCTGGAAATACTCTACGGTGGACTAGATATCTCGAGGACGAAAACTGCTGTCATTTCTTTGTCAAGCTGTAACTAGGACAGCCATCTTTTGCTCATTTCAATACAATTGAGAAGAAGAAGAAGAAGAAGAAGACGAAGAAGAAGAAGAAGAAGAAAAAGAAGCAGAGGAGGAAGAAGAATAATAATATTAATTAAAAGAAAAAGATGATGATGATGATGATGATGATGATGAAGAAGAAGAAGAAGATGAAAACGAAGAAGAAAAAAAAAAAGAAGAAGAAGAAGAAGAAGAAGAAGAAGAAGAAGAAGAAGAAGAAGAAGAAGACGAAGAAGAAGAAGAAAAAGAAGAGGAAT
Organism: Candidula unifasciata; assembly: GCA_905116865.2. Lineage (NCBI taxonomy): Eukaryota > Metazoa > Mollusca > Gastropoda > Stylommatophora > Geomitridae > Candidula > Candidula unifasciata. Next base: position 401,349 of record CAJHNH020003813.1, read on the forward strand.
AATAATAATAATAGTAATAATAATTAAAAGAAAAAGAAAAAGATGACGATGATGATGATGATGATAAAGAAGAAGAAGAAGAAGAAGAAGAAGAAGAAGAAGAAGAAGAAGAAGAAGAAGAAGAAGAAGAAGAAAAAGAAGAAGAAGAAGAAGAAGAAGAAGAAGAAGAAGAAGAAGAAGAAGAAGAAGAAGAAGAAGAAGAAGAAGAAGAAGAAGAAAAAAAGAAGCAGAGGAGGAAGTAGAATAATAATAATAATTAAAAGAAAAAGAAAAAGATGATGATGATGATGAAGAAGAAGAAGAAGAAGAAGAAGAAGAAGAAGAAGAAAAAGAAGAAGAAGAAAACGAAGAAGAAGAAAAAGAAGAGGAATAATAATAATAATAATAATAATAATAATAATAATAATAATAACAGTAATAATAATTAAAAGAAATAGAAAAAGATGATGAAGAAGAAGAAGAAGAAGAAGAAGAGGAAGAAGAAGAAGAAGAAGAAGAAGAAGAAGAAGAAGAAGAAGAAGAAGAAGAAGAAGAAGAAGAAGAAGAAGAAGAAATAATAAAATGCAGGCATTTTTTTTCATTCAGTGCATCTTACCCAGTTCAAAACAATTACTTAAACTCCTTATCACAATGTTTTATTATGACGTAACAATTTCCTAAAGCACTAACAGTTAGGGCTAGGAATTTTTTCACGCCGATTCTTAGTAATTTCCTCTGGTCTCTGGGTAGTAAGATCAGATGCCCGAGTGTATTTTTGCTCACTGAAGAAAATTCATAGACAGTTGAAAATCGAAAAGCGTAGCCAAACGGCCCTGCCCGGGCAACATTTAGAGTTAAAAATCTACCCAATGTATTTCAGGATCCTCGCCGGTGCTACAGAGTTCGTGCACTGCGCTGAGATTCTTAAGACTTAGACTTAGAAGTAGAACGGAACACTTCTGGGTTATCAACCGTGAACAACAATGTTGATCTGTCGAATAAATATAAGAATAAATCTAAACATAAATAAAAGATATGCAAGTAACCTGTGTGTTGTTTGTGTGTATTAAAAGGGCAGTGGTTCTACCCCCTCCTCCCCCCCCCCGCCCACCCCGACCCCCGACACCCCTACAATAGGGAGCCCCGAACCCCACACAAGGGCCTTTCTCCAGCAGTGAGAGCCGACTGTTACACCACCGGACATTCAAATCTCGGGCACTATTATAAAGAGAACGTCCTGGTATACAACACCATGGGCGACCGGGTCGCCTGTTGGCTGGCCGGTAGACGACTTGGTCGCCGGTCGGGAAAGTATTTTGGTCTGCCTCTTTTGATCACATTAACACTGTTAGAGTTATTTTTAGAGCTACTCGGAGGCCAGCAATGCTAAGACATTTTATATGGTGCACATAACTTAGTCACAATTAAAACCGAAACTGCTTCATTCGGGGATGCTGGTTAAACGTGACGGCGCTCCCCCCTCCCCTCTACCCGCAAAGCAAGCCAAACAAAGGTATACCTCAGCCAATTAGAGCATCTGTAATGCCAGAATGCTCAGCCAAGTTGGCGGGAAAAATCAGAACAAATCTGGCGGCCTAGGAAACAAAGAGTTGCTTAGAAGCCAAGGTCAGGGCTGCCAATTCTTGGGTTTTCCCTTAAGATCTGGGTTTCTATATGACGCCTTGGGTTCAGATTTTGGAATCTTGTTTTGCTTTTTTTTTTTTAATAATATTCTTATTAAAAAGTTGGTAAATGTTTCATTTCGTTACTATAAAATTTGTACTATTTATCAATCTTGGATTTTTGTTTCTGGTTTTGTTCTTTGCTTGGGTTTTTTTAGGTCTGCTAAGCTTGGGTTTTGATAAAAATCCAATTGGCCAGGGTTGCACTAGTTCAACGACGTGAGGCGCAAACGTAAGAGTGGGAGAGGAGAAGACCAGTGGTTTTGCGTTTATTAAGGCCTGATTGCTGAATCATTGGGGACGGGGGTGGAGCCAGTGCTGCCTAACATAAGCCTGTGGATCGGAAGGTCATGGGTCCAGGTCTTGACGAAGACGGACTTTTTTCAAAAATCTTCTTCCTCCTCTTCTTCTTCTTCTTCTTCACGTTCACCAGCTGTACACTCTGGCGGAAAGTTCTGGTTGTTCGTCCACTACTGAACTGCAGTCCTGCTCCAGAACCTGAGTGTTGCGTGTGCATCAGTTTTACAGATCTTATTCTCTTGAATACAGACTGTTGGTTCCTTGCCTCTACGGCAGATGCACTCCGACTTCAAAGGAAGCTCCCCAATTAGTCGACTCTTACGACATGCTTTTGGGGAGGCAGTGGGTCTATTCTTGTTTTTCCCTACAATAGGGCCCCAGAACCCACACTTACAGGTCCAGGGCTACCAATGCTGGTAACCCCCCCCCCCCCCCCCCCCCCAGATCTGGGTTTTTATTTGACGCCTGGGGGAACTTGTTTTTTTTTTTTTTTAAATATATCCTTTTATAAAAGTGGTAAATGTTTCGTTTCGTAAATATAAATTTTGTACATTTTAACACTGTTTTTACCCCCAAAAAAAATTGTTGTTGTTGTTCTTTGTCTATGTATTGCTTGGGTTTTTGTTCAGCTAAGCTGGGTTTTTCAAAAAAATCCTATTGGCAGCCCTGCCCAGGTCTATCCTTGAATGGGTACCAGGTGCAGTCCTGGGAAGTGAAGGCGGTCGGTGTGATGCTGACCACATCACCTACTTTGTGCCTATTGGACTACAATATGTAGGTGCAGCCCTATATGCCCTTTACGCTTAAGGGCGTGAAAAGATGCCCTTTACTTTACTTCAAGAAGCGACAACTTAGTGTCTGGCAATCTGCAGGCCTCAACAAATCCCATTTATTGGGTTAGTTGCGTATCCTTTACAGGACGTTGCAGAACCAACCCCAGCAGTCCCTGGCTGTTGTGTGGTTTTACTAGGCAAATTCACGTCCAGTAGTTTGCCACTGCTCCTGGACGGTCGGCTTTCTTAATACCACTGTCATAACCAACGCAAAGGCGCATGACCCGAAGCTAGGATCCAACCCGGCATCCCGGCATTACGAAGCGTTCGCATTGATGCCATTTATTACGTAGCATAAATATATTGAGATGGCGGCGTCCGTGGCTTAGGCGTTGCGAGTCCGACTCGTAATTCCAACATACCGCGATCGAAACCCACTGCTGGCTACGTAGATTTTTATCATGGAATGGGGCGTCGCAGGTCAACCCAGCCTAAAATGGGTACCAGGATGTATGTCTTGGGGAAGTAAAGACGGCCGGCGTAATGCTGACGACATTATCCGCCTAGTGCCGATGATCTGAAAAAAAAGGCATAGAAATTGAACTTAACGACTTTATATATATATATATATATATATATATATATATATATATATATATATATATATATATATATATATATATATATATATATATATATATATATATATATATATATATATATATATATATATATATATATATATATATTAGGGCTGTACCGAATATTCGCTTTGTATTCGCTTCGGGGCCGAATAGTTGACCTAATAACTATTCGGTATTCGGCCGAATAGTTGCGGTCGGCCGAACACGAATAGTGGTTACCTTACTGCCGTTTCTGCATACACTGCGATGGGCTGAAATAACTGTCTCATTAACACAATAGTTGCGGTTGCCTAAGTCTATCGTAGCGGGGGAACCGCGATCCGGTTGCGTGATACAAAATGCATAAAATGTCAACCGCAGTGTGTGTATGTGTGTGTGTGTGTGCATGTGTGTGTGTGAGACAGAGAGAGAGAGAGAGAGAGAGAGAGAGAGAGAGAGAGAGAGAGAGAGAGAGAGAGAGAGAGAGAGAGAGAGAGAGAGATCATGCATTTTTCGTTCTTTCAGGGTATCTTCGCCCAAATCAAATTTGAAGATATTGCTAACGAGAATATGAAGGTGCGTTTAAATTACATCGAGCGAACGATGGTTTTGAAAGAGGCGGGAGCCTGAAGACAACTAATCACAGACATCAGAAGGAGACAGTTGTCATTTTTCAGCCATGTTATGGAATAAGGAAAAATGAAACATTTGGTGACCACTGAAAAGATATGTAAAAGGAGGGATAGAGAAAGACAACGATAAAAGATTCTTGATAGTCTTCTAGCATGGCAAGGAGGTGTGTCAGCACACGAACTGATACATGCTGCAGGAGATAGCAGATTGTGGAAAGGGATGATCGCCCACGCCAGTCGGCAATGTTGATACACTATTCGTATTCGGCCGAATAGTTGTCCCACTATTCGTATTCGGTCGAATAGTGAAAATCACTATTCGGTACAGCCCTTATATATGTATATATATATAGTGACTGATACATGCTGCAGGAGATAGCAGATTGTGGAAAGGGATGATCGCCCACGCCAGTCAGCAAGGCACCTGAAAATGATGATACACTATTCGTATTCGCATTCGGCCGAATAGTTGGTCCCACTATTCGTATTCGGTCGAAATGAATCTCAAGGGCTCGGAATGCTGAAGAAGAAGACCAACCAGAGAGATGAATGGAGGCGGGTGATATATGTCTACAGCAATGAACCTCAAGGGTTCGGGACGCTGTTGAAGAAGAAGCTTTATTGATCAGATTTGATTTGACTCAAGAACCGTCATCACAGCACTCGGGGAATTCCCATAAGCGCTCCGTCCCCATCTTCAGCAGCCAGCGAAGAGTTCCGATACTAATGGTGCCAGTAGCATTCTGATTAAACGTCCGCCCTGTCTTTCCTCTTAGCTTCGAGCATCTGCCAGAACCTCTCGTCACTCCCAACTGCATCAATCTCACCACACTGTGGTGATCAATCTGTTCCTCCGCACTGTACAAGCTCTCCCACAAGGCACTAACCACGTCTGCCTTATCGTGCACCAGTATTCCTCAAAGCTGTGCAGAGCCAGCCAGTCTCCCCGACTGTTCATTTCCCAACACACCGGTAAGCCCTGGTGAAAAAATCCAGACAATACTCCTTACCCGTGTCCTCCGCAGTAAGGCATGCAACTCTGCACGAAGCATGCCTGTCCTGATCTTCCTCAGCATGCTTTCTGAGTCAGTTACAATCACGATGTGTGTGTGTGTTGTGTTCTCTAGCCAGCGGAAAGGTGCAGTGACCGCCTCCACATCCATTCTTAAGCTGGATGTTGTGGTATCATATGCTAGGCTCTCCTGCACTAAACGTCGACCATTAACTTTTGCTAAGAAACCCCACGCACTTCTTTTGCCTCTTGACACTGAACCGTCTGTGTAAATGATCAAATCTTCTGAGCGAACATTATCTTGAATTAATTGCTGAATTTCCACCCCTGTGGCACCTGCTGGCCAGTCTCTGCTTTCAGATTTATTTAAAAGACGTTAATATTTAACTTTTTTGTTGTTGACATTAGCTGTTGTAATTTAAAAACGACAGGCGCCTCGGGGCTTTATATCTAAGGACCTCATCAGGTCTAAATCAGGCCACGGGTGAGAGGGAAGGGGGATGTTTATGACCTCACATAGTCCGAGGGTCTGCGAGCGACTGACATCTAGCGTGGGAGACTGAGGTAATGGTGGGAAGAAAGGAACGATGGTTTACTGGGCAGATATGTTGGTCTTAACAACTCAGAGCTTTTACTGGAACTTGTATGGTTTTCTGGCCACATTTCCGTCTTTTTGTCTATCTGACAGCCTGTCGGTTTGTCTGTCTGGCAGTCTGATAGCCTGTCGGTCTGACAGCATGTCGTTCTGAATACCTTTCGGTCATACAGTTTGTAGGTCTATCAATATATTTATCTGTCGACATACATACACACACATCTAGCTGCCTATCCCACAACAGGCCCTCCTGTCTGGCGTATTTGAATAAATGTAGAATTCTGTACATAAATAAATGTAGATTTGTGTTCAAAAAACAAAAACAAAAAGCCATCTCCCGAAAAAAAAAAAAAACGCTAATGTACATTATTTGAAGCAAAAATTATTAAGACCCGGTCTTATAAATGAGTAAATACAGTATTACTAACCTCATAGCAGACATATCACTCATGCCTCTGTGAAAGGGCCGCATTTAAGGGCCAAATCTACGACTGACCTCATTTCATTCTTTGAGGCTTTTTCCGAATTCTACTCTGCAGAAAATTGATAACAATATTCTTTTGAAGCTTGGTTTGTAGATGTAGTAGACGAAGATGTTAGAGGATGCTCCGATGGTGTCGCAAAGAAACATGACCCTGAGAAAAGTGTTAAAACTATTATGCATCTGTTTGGCCAACATCAGTTCTGGCAAAGCCAAACGGGCATAGTTTAATGACAGCCTGGCAACGTTGCAGACGACAAAAATGGCGGCAAGAACTGTAACCATCTTGACGATTTTCTTGTTTCTTTTACTGAAAACATCAACACTGGAAGAATCAGAATTTGCGGATTTTGATCTGAACTCGTCTGATCGACGTAATCCGATAATCATACCGTATGTGCTAGCAGTAACAGTAATCTCGCAAAAAGTCCCGTAAACAACATGCACTGAAATATTCGTGTATGTTTCAACCATTGCGCGGTCGCTAGACACCCATAATTTTATCTTAGTCGAATTAGTTCCCGGATCAGTTTGTTCTGAAAGTCCTTGAGTCAAAAACAGCGCCAAATAACCGCAAACAGTAACACTGTATATCAAAAACAAAACAAAAAATGAGCGCTTGAAAGTTGCCATGTCTTTAAATTTGAAAGGGTAGAGAACGCTGAGGCACCTTTCAACGGAAATGAAAGCTGTTGTAAGCATTGAAATGTCGAACAGCAGCCCCCAAGCCCAGCTCAGGATGCTGTTGACAGCCAGAGGATCGATGTAAAAATCCTGATGTAATAGATGGAATGAGTAGCACAAGCTGATGGCAAACATGAAAGCACCGACGAAAAAGTCGGAAAATGTCAAAGACAGCAGGCACAGGGACATGCAGTCTCGCACACCTTGTTGGGTCAATACACAGAAATTGATGACGCTTGCAACCATCCCGAAACAACCAACCAGCGTGCAGAAAACAGATGTCAGATAAACATCGATGTAGAACTGGACCTCGTCGCTGATGATATCCACCATCTTGTCAGTGTTATGTTCCGTCATTTATAAGTTGACTGACGACTTATTTAAAACCTTATGTAATAATTTATGTTAGAGGCATTCACAGCACTATGGAATTTACGGAGGTCAAAAGAAATTAAAATTGATTAAACTAATTTATTTTGAAATTAAAATTAATAATAAACTTAAAATTTTAAATTCTAATGTCAAATCTCTACAACTAAGGCAATTACCAATAAACTATAAACATTCATTATCTGGTGCCTGCACAGAATAGAGGGAATGAAATGATATGACAGAATCACCCATGTAGAACATTGGGAGAGAACTAAACAAGTTCAAGTGAACCAAAAGGTGAAGAAACGACGCTGGCGTAGGATAGGACAAATGTTGAGGAAACCTGAGAACAATATAACTAGAATATATCTGCACGGGAACCCACAGTGGAATAGAAATAAAGGAAGGCAAAAAAAGAAAAAAAGCACACGGAGAAAGGAGCTAGAGAGAAGTTAAAACGATAGGGAGTACATGGGGAGAGCTGCATAGAACAACTTGGCGTGAGTTGGTTGAGGGCCTATGCTCCACTGGGGGTTAGAAAGTCAGTAGAAGAAGAATTATCTATTTTAGTTTCCAGGTCATTACCAGCACTTCAAGTTTTAAAGGAGATTACTTATCCTGGGCTGTATGAAGTGACGAGCGCCTCCATGACATAGCTAGGAGTGATCACGGGATCTAGTCAACACTAAAATCTTTGTCCCAAGGAACGCATCATACGTTTACATGTTCCTACCTAGAAGCCCAAATGAACGCACGGTGCGTCGATTTTAGGATTCTCTTTACTACCCCCTGGGCCTGTGATGCTAAACCACTTGGGACTCAAAGAGTCAACACTCAGAGGAATGGCAACATGGACACAAACTACTACTGGCACCACTGGAACTGCAACTCATCTCTGTCTGCAGGAGATGAGGACGGGTCGCTTATGGGAATGTGCCGAGTGCTGTGATGTCCGTTCTTAGCTCATCGTTCAATAGCTACAAGACCTCTGTTTTGTCTTGGTAGTTTGTACAAGGTTGCACAAAATAAAATGGCAAGATAAGATCCCAAATACTGTGGTTCTTGATAGGGCAAACCTGTCTAGCATTCACACGATACTGAAGAATTGTCAGCTGCGCTGGGCTGGTCACCTAACCCGCATGCCAGACTATCGCCTCCCAGAGAGAGAGTATTTTACGGCGAGCTACAGCAAGGGAAGAATGTCCAGGGAGGACAGAAAAAGCTTCTATGATAACTTTAAGCTGTCAACAAATCAAAGAACCACTTATACCCCCCCCCCCCCCCCAACCTCCAAAGTTTGAACAAGTAGGTAAAGTACCAAGAGAACGCCTACTTTTCATACATCAAGAGAAATCACTCTCTCAAACGTTCAGTTTGAGAGAGTGATTTCTCTTGATGTATGAAAACGTCTGAGTGTTGACAGACAAAAAATGAAATGGTTCAGCCATAAGTCAGAATGCAGCAAGACCAAACTGCAGATGGGACATTTTACAGCAGAACATCATTTGGAGTCTAACAAATGGTACCAGCTCACGTTCACGATGATGTATAAGGTACCAGAAAACACGAAATTAGAACAAAGCTCTATCTTTGCGGGTTCCGGGGAACCATTTGGGGAAAACAAAAACAGACCCACTACCTTCACAGCAACTTTGTCGACTAACTATGAGTCGACTAACTATGAGTCGACTAACTATGAGTCGACTAACTATGAGTCGACTAACTATGAGTCGACTAACTATGAGTCGACTAACTATGAGTCGACTAACTGTGGACTTCCTTCGAAGTTAGGTGTATCTGCCTAACAGGCAAGGAACCAACAGAATGCTTACAAATAAGCGAGATCTATAAAACGAACTGTTGAATTTATAGCTGGTAAACGCGAGGAAGAAGAAGAAGAAGAAGAAGAAGAAGAAGAAGAAGAAGAAGAAGAAGAAGAAGAAGAAGAAGAAGAAGAAGAAGAAGAAGAAGAAGAAGAAGAAGAAGAAGAAAACGAAGAAAAAGAAAAAGAAAAGAAAAAATGAGAAAAAAAGCTTTGTGTCCAGATGACCTGCACCGCTAGAAGATCACCGCGATGTATAAAGCGAGAGAAAATACGAAATAGAACAAAGCTCTATGTCCACATAAACTGTTCTACTGAAAACTCACGACGATTCACACTGCGGAAGAAAACCATGAATTAGAAAAAAAAAATTATACCAGACTAACTACATTAATGCGGGTCGTCAATGAGGCATAAATTTGCCTAAAGACGCTAATTAAAACAACGCACCTTGTCCAGATCAGCTATGCTAATAAATACACATGATGATTTGTAATGTAGCAGAAAAACACGCATTTGAAAACAAAGCCCTATGTCGAGACAACTCGTGAAATAAATGTCGCTCAAAGACGTGACCTCCATCTTGAAACATCACATTAATACTGTTGTCGCATTCGGTCACGTTCAATGGCCAAATCTAGTAGAATTGCATGTACTGGACAACATCAAGAGATGGACGAACATCAGTCTCGAAGAGTGTACTCAGTCTCGAAGAGTGTACTCAGTCTCGAAGAGTGTACCCAGTCTCGAAGAGTGTACCCAGTCTCGAAGAGTGTACTCAGTCTCGAAGAGTGTACTCAGTCTCGAAGAGTGTACTCAGTCTCGAAGAGTGTACCCAGTCTCGAAGAGTGTACTCAGTCTCGAAGAGTGTACTCAGTCTCGAAGAGTGTACTCAGTCTCAAAGAGTGTACTCAGTCTCGAAGAGTGTACTCAGTCTTGAAGAGTGTACTCAGTCTTGAAGAGTGTACTCAGTCTCGAAGAGTGTACTCAGTCTGGAAGAGTGTACTCAGTCTCGAAGAGTGTATTCAGTCTCGAAGAGTATACTCAGTCTCAAAGAGTGTACTCAGTCTCGAAGAGTGTACTCAGTCTTGAAGAGTGTACTCAGTCTTGAAGAGTGTACTCAGTCTCGAAGAGTGTACTCAGTCTGGAAGAGTGTACTCAGTCTGGAAGAGTGTACTCAGTCTCGAAGAGTGTACTCAGTCTTGAAGAGTGTACTCAGTCTTGAAGAGTGTACCCAGTCTCGAAGAGTGTACTCAGTCTCGAAGAGTGTACTCAGTCTCGAAGAGTGTACTTAGTCTCGAAGAGTGTACTCAGTCTCGAAGAGTGTACTCAGTCTCGAAGAGTGTACTCAGTCTCGAAGAGTCTACTCAGTCTGGAAGAGTGTACTCAGTCTCGAAGAGTGTATTCAGTCTCGAAGAGTATACTCAGTCTCAAAGAGTGTACTCAGTCTCGAAGAGTGTACTCAGTCTTGAAGAGTGTACTCAGTCTTGAAGAGTGTACTCAGTCTCGAAGAGTGTACTCAGTCTGGAAGAGTGTACTCAGTCTGGAAGAGTGTACTCAGTCTCGAAGAGTGTACTCAGTCTTGAAGAGTGTACTCAGTCTTGAAGAGTGTACCCAGTCTCGAAGAGTGTACTCAGTCTCGAAGAGTGTACTCAGTCTCGAAGAGTGTACTTAGTCTCGAAGAGTGTACTCAGTCTCGAAGAGTGTACTCAGTCTCGAAGAGTGTACTCAGTCTCGAAGAGTCTACTCAGTCTCGAAGAGTGTACTCAGTCTCGAAGAGTGTACTCAGTCTCGAAGAGTGTACTCAGTCTCGAAGAGTGTACTATAAGCACAACAGACAGAGTGTGTAGCGATCCACTGGAGAGTGGAATCAGGACAACAGACAGGGTATGTTTGGGATCCACTGGAGCGTGAAGTCAGGACAAAAGACAGAGTGTGTTCGGGATCCAGTGGAGCATGGAATCAGGACAATAGACACAGTATGTTTGGGATCCACTGGAGCGTGAAGTCAGGACAAAAGACAGATTGTGTTTGGGATCCACTGGAGCGTGAAATCAAGACAACAGAAAGAGTATGTTGAGATGGAATCAGGACAAAAGACAAAGTATGTCTGGGATCCACTGAAGCTTGGAATCAGGACAGTAGACAGAGTGGGTTTAGGATTCAATGGAGTATGAAATCAGGACAATAGACAGAGTGTGTTAGAGATAAACTGGAGCGTGAAGTCAGGACAACAGACAGGAGAACTGAGCGCCCAATGTGCAGTGACTTTGACTGTAATAACATATCATAGCTGCCCTAAAAAAGTGATAAATACAGACAGTAATGACAGTTAATAATAGTCATGCCCCCTCCCCCATCTCCACAACCCCCCCCCCCCCCCCCCCCTTAAAAAAACCTTCAAACAACACGAGGAGAAAAGATTTCAGAAATACCATGATTACGGTAATCACTTGTTCCGTTTAAACTCCATCACAAAATAATATTAAACATGAAGCTTTTTTAAAAATTATGTTTGACAACGGGCTCTATCAAACACGGAGCGGAAATTTACCGAGAAACGAAAGAATACATGGCTTTAACTGTTAGAAATTGCTTTAAGTGCTCAATATTTCCGATCTAAACGAAGAAATTGGCTGTGTTTGGTTAGAATTTTAGACAGTGAGACGAAGCCATTTAGAATGTTTAACGCTATTATAAAGTATGCTGCTGTCATATGCAACTGGATTAAAATATTGAATGAAGATGTGAAATTATTTAATGACTGTTTGAAGTAGTTTACATGTTCGTCTTGGTCGCATGTGAGTCATCCGAAAGATTGGTGTTTCGGTAGACAAATCATCCTCATTTCGCATCGAACCATTCAGTCCACACGTGCTAGGGACCCCTCCCTCTTATCAGTCAATCCCGCAGCGAATAGGCTATAGCAACAGCCGACACCAGTTCTATTTTTATCTGCATGTCTAACCAATAATGAAGCATAGGCCTCAACCAACTCAGGCCGAGTCGTTCTGTCATTCGCAAGCATCAGTTCTATGTTGACCTGTTACTCTTCTTTGGCTTCATGCATGACACCTCTTGTTTTTATGGAAACTATGGCTGTAACAAGGGCTTTAGCATGGCGTGGTACTCAAAAGTTCACACACGTATGCTTTTTTAGCGATTTGATGAATATGCTTAAAATCCAAAGTGGATTTATCAGGCAAGAATGGATTGAAACAGTAAGCACTTCACGAATATCTGCCCTAACCTATATCTTTGAGCCAGGTATGCGGGTGTTCAAGGCAACGAGCGTGCAGACTATCTTGCTGACACCGCAGTTGCTATGGCTGGCCCAGTACTAGACAGAAGTGATGTTATCAATGCCTAGCGCTGCACTTACCGTACTGAGGAGCACGCCAAAGGACATGACTCCATATCCCTGTCTAGACTGATGGACATGGGGGCGCAGCCTCGAGCTGCAAGAAATAAACATTTCACTAAGAGGACAAGACGTTTTATTAACCAACAACAGAACAGGCGTCCTCGGTCGTTTTACACTTGTGGAGCTTTTCAGGAAGAGGAGATCAGAGCACCTAAAGTTCTGTCCAGAGTTCTGTGATGATAATCCTTTCTAATTACTAATCACTTCTTGTTTGGTATCACCCCTCTTTCACTGGCTGCTCTTGCAGTCTGGTCTTGGTTGTAGATTCAATCCCTGGAGCCCCCAGAAAATGTATAAGACTGCTCGGGGTCCCCCATCTCCACCACTGCCGGTCCCAAGCCGGGTGAGAAAGAAGAAGGGTTAGACGTGGGACCAGCTCTCCAACCCAGTTTTAAAAAAAAAAATTGCTGCAGAAATTCGCTAGAAAGTAAGCCGCCGTTCCGGTGAACAGCATAAAGCAAACGTCGATGAGAGAGACCAAAGATGTGGAATGGATTTCATTTACGATGTCCAAGTGACTGTACCTGATAGAACAGAAGTGAGGATTAGACAGCGAGCTCTATAGGTTTATGTTTAGGTTTTAGGTTTAGGTTTAAACAACGGATCAACATCAAGGCACAAGGGCAGAATCCATAAGTGCTCCGTTTTAATATTAACTCAAGTCTGAGCCAAAAGAATCTCATCGCAGGGCACGAACTCCGTAGCACCGGCGAGGATCCTGAAATACTTTGAGTCGATTTTTACCTCAGAATTTTGCCCGGGCAGCGCCGTGAGGCTACTATTTTCGATTTTCAACTGCCAAGGGATTTTTTTTTTGGCTTGCGCAGAAATACACATGGGCGTCCGATCTTACTACCCAGAGACCAGGTGCAATTATTATAAGTCTACGTGAAAAAAGTCTCTTCCTTCATCGGGTCTTGAACCCGGAACTTCCAGCATACGAGGCGGACACCATGCCCCGACACCACGCAGGCCCCTCTGCGAGCCTTAAGTGACAAAATAGCACGACAGGACAATGAATGAGTGAGCCAACGCACCCCGTAACCCCCCCCCCCCCCCAAACCTCTATGCGAATGCAAAAGGAGAAGTAGATACAGAAGATAATGATAACGATGACGAAAAAGAAAAAAAAGGAAGAGGACGAGAAGGAGGAAGAGTATCAGGGGGAAAAAAAAAGAAGAAGAAGAATGAGGGTGAGGAAAGAAAGAAAAGAAAGGAATCAGTCAAAGAATAGGATGAAGAGTATGAAGAGAAAGAGGTGAACAAGGATTAAACGATGCACTCGACCATTGTTTCAACTTCCTGTCTAGTCACTAACTATCCCAGCAGAAACACTTCGTCGTACCGAGAACCCAACCAATTAACAGACTGCGACAGTTTGAACAAGTTTATGACTCCCCTAGTTAATTAAGGCCCCACTGACTCCAGCCTTCAACAGCGACGATTTAGATGGTTGCAACTTAACTACAGGGAGCTAATTTATCGAGATCCAACTCAATCAAGTTGGCCCAAACATATAAAAACACCCCCACGGCAGCTAGGGTTTGATTCTCATCGTCTGTTTGCAACACGGGACTTTGTTTTACCATTGAAGTTTGCCCATAGGTAAGTATGTCCAGTCTGAATGAAAGAAAGGTACTCTTCGTGTGGGTTTCGGGGTCCATTTTGAGCGAAAAACGGAATCGACCTAATGCCTCATAAAACGCATGTGTAACAGGTGACTAAGAGTGCTGAGGCCTTCATATCCACCATTGCCGGTCCCAAGCCAGAATATCAAAAGGAGAAGGGTTGGGCGTGGAAGTCCAGCTTCCCAACCCTGTAAAAAAATTATTTGCTGCAGAAATAGGGGTGTTTCCTTCGAAATTAGAGTTCATCTTCTTGAATAAGACGAGGAACCAACAGTCTGCATAAACTAGATCTGAAAAGAAAAAAAACAAGGTGCACGCAGAAACTCAATTTCTTGAACGAGAGTGAAGTTCAGAAATCGACAGTTTACGACTAATGACCGCGAAGAAGCAGGACAACAGATACATAACATATTTACTTATTCTTCTTCTTGTTCTTCGCTTCCTCTTTTACCGCTGTGGGTGTCGAGGGAGATATAAGGTTCTGTTTCTAGCTCTTCTGGCTGCCTCGACCATAGGCACATCGTGCTGTTGTAGAGTTTCTTTGATGTTATCCTTCCATGTTGTTCTGGTCTACCTCGTGCTCTACATCCTTCTTCTCTTTCCATGTAGTCTTTGTATGGTATGGTGTCACAAGGCAACATATTTACTGCTTGTGTAAATTCTGTTTTAAGGCTGTGTGTGTGTGTGTGTGGGTGTGTGTGTGTGCGTGTTGGTGCATGCGTCCTTGTGTGTGTGTGTTTGTGTATATATATGTGTGTGTGTGTGTGTGTTTGTGTATATGTTTGTGTTTGTGTGTGTGTGTGTGGGGGGGGGGGGGGGGGGGGGTGGGGGGCCTTCATTCTGATGATTTAGAGGATCTAACCAAGGATTCGAAACCGAAGTCCCGAATAAGAGACTAGAGTTCCTCACTGCCCGACCAGCCGCCCCTACAAGTATGACAGTTTCTACTGCGCATGTCACCATTTAAATAAAAGCCAAGAGCAGTAAGGCTACACCCTTTCCTGCATGCTGTATGAAACAGCCAAGAAGGGCTAGCATGGTATATGGCGTGGGTTCTAGAATAGTTATTTGAGGAGGTGAGTACAGACGACTGCTGACAGCCGTTAGAAGGCACCTGGAATGAATCGAGCTTAGACGTCACTATGAGAAGAGAACAAACTTCATCTGTGACCGGGTCGCTCACAGGTAGACGACTACGTCGTCGGTCGAGACAGTATTTGGGTCTCTGTTCGTTATATGGCGCTAGGTGTTGCATGCGCATTCTCAAAACACACAAAATGGCGACCAATTATAGAGCGTACTCTCGAAGAACAATCTGCTGTTGCGCGGTTTTTCTTTGGGGGGGGGGGGTGAGGTGGGGGAAGGGGGGGGGGCTGAAGAGAGTCAAAAGGGCTGCCTGCAAAGGACATATATACAGAAATATGTTCTCAAAGACGCTCTACGATTCTTGACGAAATCCAGTCTGGTATTCCTGTTGAGATTGCAACAGACGCATCGGTGCAGCAGGCGGAGGAGATGAGTAGAGGTGACAGGAGAGTAACGGTTGACTCTGTAGCAGCTGCAATACAGTGCTTACATGGTTTTTGGTCCACTGAAAACCCACCTTGGTTGGAGACATTTCGCGATTGATGGAGAAGTTGAATGTGAAGTGAAAATGTGGTTTAGAAAACAGAGCACGCAGTTCTCTGCAGCAGGTTTGGTATGACTTATAACAACGATGGGACTAGGGCATCAATGTCGGTATAAATTATGTTGAAAAAAAAGAAAGTGTTGCACGTGTAAAATTAAACGGTTTTCAAGTTATTATCGTCTTAGTTTTTAATAGCCATGACTGACCTACTTATTGACTTCCCCTCGTAGCTTTCAGTTACAGGTGGCTGGCCGTTCTGGAGAGAGAGAGAGAGAGAGAGAGAGAGAGAGAGAGAGAGAGAGAGAGAGAGAGAGAGAGAGAGAGAGAGAGACTGAGCCATGCAGGATAATGCCCGGTGCAATATAATCCCTCCAGTCGACGTTAACTACCCTTTAGCTTCTGCCCAAATGCAGCACTTTACTCAAGCGGCAATGATGGCACTTGTTGGGGGTTTGCAGGTTGATGAGAATGACAATGCGGTTCGTGTCGCTGGCCTTGACCTTGCTGGTCTTTCATGACGCCAGCTGCCACTCGCACAATGTCAAGAGAGGCTTCGAGCTGCAGTTCCAGAACTCGCCCGAGGAGTTGGAGAATGTGGCCATGAACTTCACCGGCAAAGCCCCGTCTTGGCTGAATGGAACTTTGGTGAGTTGTCTTCAACACGTACAGCCACCCATTAAAGAATGTATCCATCCATCCATCTATCCATCCACCCCTCCAACCATTCATTCATTCAACCATCCACCCATCCATCCATTCATAAATATATCCATCCACCCACCCACCCACCCATCCATCCACCCATCTATCCATCCATCCGTCCAATCATCCATCTACCCATCCATCCATCCACCCACCCATCCATCCATCTATCCATCCACCTACCCACACATATCTCCATCAATCTATCCCTGAGCTCATCCATTCTTTCATTTATAAACACCAATCCATCCATATATCCATCCAACCATCCATCCATGTGCACGTTTATTCACCCCAACAATAGATCCGTTAGTTAATCCATTCAGTTAACTATCCACAAAATGTCCATGCACTCACTCACTCACTCACTCACTCACTCACTCACTCACTCACTCACTCACTCACTCACTCACTCACTCACTCACTCACTCACTCACTCACTCACTCACCTACTCACTCACTCACTCACTCACTCACTCACTCACTCACTCACTCACTCACTCACTCACTCACTCACTCACTCACTCACTCACTCACTCACTCACTCACTCACTCACTCACCTACTCACTCACTCACTCACTCACTCACTCACATTTACTTATTCAAATTTAAAAGTATCCACTTATCCATTCATGTGACCATTCCTCCATCCATGATTTCATAAATCCCACAATACATCCATGAGTTAATCCACCAAAATATCAATTCAATCAATCAATCACTCGACTACTCAACCATTTTTACTTAAATATATAAAACAATATATATTGCCCTCAACAGAATGGGTAAATATGTTTTCATACATCAAATTTACTAACAGTAAATAAAAATACTTATTCTTATATAAATGTTAACAGCAATAAGTAGTGTGTTTACGAATACATAATTTAACAGCAATTCAAAAGTATATTACCTTCAATTGGGAATGTTAACAGCGATGAAGAAATATTTTTCAGGACAGAGTGCAACACCAATAACGAAATGCATTTTTCTTACACATTGTTAACAGCAATAATGGAATACATTTTTCTAACAATAATATAAACGAAACGCGAGAATACATTTTTAAACACAAATGTTAACATCAATGAAGGAATGTATCTCTCTAAAACAAATGTTAAAAGCAATGACGGAGTTTATTTTTAGTACACAAATGTTGATAGTAATGACGGAATACATTTTTCATATACAAATAATAACAGCATTGACGTAATACATTGTTTGTACACAAATGTTAACTGCTGTGACGGAATACACTGCTAGTACACAAATGTTAACTATAAAGGTGGAATACATTTTTGGAAACATAAATGTTAACAGTAATGAAGGAATGCATTTGTCGTACACAGCAATTAAAAAAATGTTTTATTTGAAAAAACACAAATGCTTACTGCAATGACGAAATACATTTTTCGTAGGCAACAATGGATTATAATTTCCCTTTTTCCTAAATAACACAAATGTTAACAACAGCGACGGAGTACATTTCCTGAACACAAATGTTAACAACAATGACGGAATACATTTTTCAAACACAAATGTTAACAACAATGACGGAATACATTTTTCGAACACAAATGTTAACAACAATGACAGAATACATTTTTCGAACACAAACGTTAACAACAATGACGGAATGCATTTTTCGACACAAATGTTAACAACAATGACGGAATGCATTTTTCGAACACAAATGTTAACAACAATGACGGAATACATTTTTTGAACACAAATGTTAACAACAATGACGGAGTACATTTCCCGAACACAAATGTTAACAAAAATGACGGAATACATTTTTCGAACACAAATGTTAACAACAATGACGGAATACATTTTTCGAACACAAATGTTAACAACAATGACAGAATACATTTTTCGAACACAAACGTTAACAACAATGACGGAATGCATTTTTCGACACAAATGTTAACAACAATGACGGAATGCATTTTTCGAACACAAATGTTAACAACAATGACGGAATATATTTTTTGAACACAAATGTTAACAACAATGACGGAGTACATTTCCCGAACACAAATGTTAACAACAATGACGGAATAAATTTTTCGAACACAAATGTTAACAACAATGACGGAATGCATTATTCGACACAAATGTTAACAACAATGACGGAATAAATTTTTCGAACACAAATGTAAACATCAATGACGGAATACATATTCCGAACACAAATGTTAACAACAATGATATAAATTATTTTTCGAGCACAAATGTTAACAAAAATGACGGAAAACATTTTTCGAACAGAAATGTTTACAACAATGACGGAACACATTTTCCACACAAATGTTAACAACAATGGAGAAAACATTTTCTGATTCAGGTGAGAGTTGGTCCGGCCTTGTTTGAGCTCGGCAACGGCTCTACGGTCACGTCCACTCTGGATGGTTTCGCTAAAGTGGCCAAATGGAAGTTCGAGGGCAACAGCATTACCTTCTCTACCAAGTTCATCAGATCAACTTACTACAACGAGTCGCTAGCCAACGAGAAGTTTACCTCAAACATCTTCTTCTCTCCCCCACTCCCTCGTCTAACCCCCGCGGAGGCTCAGAGAAGTCAAGAGGTTGGCATTGATAACATGGACATCACCATCGTTAAGTTCAAAGACACCAAGAAGCAAGCTATTCGTTATGTGGCCAAAAACGATGTCGTTCCTGCGTACGAGTTGTCTCTGGACGATCTTTCCACCTACTGGAAACTACAGCCTGTGCTGCCAGGTGCCCCAGCAGCCGCACCAGGGTCAAGATCTTCACCCTCGTTCTTAAAACAGCTGGCTACATCACACCCCCTACCTGAACCAAACACAGATTTTCTGATCAACCTTCTCATCCAAGCCGCCAGCACGCCCCAGGAAGTCAACATGCTGAAGGTAATCCGAGTTAAATCGCCAGAAGAGATCGAGGTCATTGCCTCAATTGCAATCCCGGAAGTTCCACTTATTCACTCGTTTGGGCTCTCGCAAACAAAAGCTATCGTCTTGATGAACCCCTACATCATGAACGCCACCTGCAGGATGTGGAACGAAGACAACTGCTACACTTGGCAACAAACCAACGACTCCACCGCCCTCTACGTAGTGGATCTTAAAACTGGCAACGTCCAAAACTTCCTAGTCCCCGCAATCTTCGTCTACCACCACATCAACAGCTACGACGAGGGAGCAGACACCGTCATCGCCGACGTTGCCGCTTACGACAGCCCAATCCCCCACACCAAATTCGAGCTGCCCAGACTTAGGGACACCGTTGCCAGAGGCATGATCGACCCCCGAGCTGACATGAAGAGGATCGTCATCAGCCTCAGCAATGCAACCGCCACCGTCAGCAGCATCGAGTCGCCAACTCCAATCTCTAAACTCGCCTCCACGCTTGACTACCCAGTCATCAACGAAGTGAAACGGTCCAAGCAATACTGCTACGTCTACGGAATCATCGAGAAGGTTGACAACGTCAACATCGAGACCGTGGCTGTTGCCAAGAAAGATCTCTGCAAAAATGACGGTCGTGACTCAGACGCCCTCTACGCGCTTGATGGATGGTACCCATCAGAACCCACCTTTGTACCTAACCCTGGAGCCACCAGTGAAGACGATGGAGTCCTCCTGGTTCCCTTCACTTCCGCAGACACCAACCGCACCAACCTAGTTATGCTGAATGCCGAGGACCTGAAGCTGATCGACAAGGCCGAGGGGCCCATCCTCATTCCACAGTCTCAGCATGGAATTTACATCGACTTGTGAAATAAAGCGGAGGGGATTTCGGGCATGAGTTTCTGGAAAGATGACACAAGAGGTGTGGTTCTGCTTGACGTCAATGCCACGCGTCTTGAAAAAATAAATACATTTAAAACTAAGACAAGAAAAACGTACAAAAGGGACACAGTTGCGCAGTATTTTATATATATTTCAAAGTTAATCGAAAGTTATAGCTTTGCTTTTAGGGAATGGATAAGAGCCTTGTCGACAAAGCTAAACAACATATAACCTGAATAAAAGACTACAGATTCGATCTAGCCAATGAAACATGCCAAGTTTATGTGTACCAACCATTCTCTCACAGATCTGTACATCTTCTTTCGACAATATCATCCCTGAAATGTAGCCTCATTTGATGAACCAACAATCAACATCCCGCACAAACCGGAAATAAGTGTTTGAACTCCAGTAGAACGGTCAACAGTAAAGTACAAAGGTCGTGGACGATGCGAAATGCTCCGGAAGTAGTTATTTGTTGGGTTGTTGATGTTTTTGTTGTGAAGTAAATAAACAGATGTAAAACTTCCTTTGTTGTTTGTATTCTTTGTCTGCGAATATGTTAGCAGAAGGAATGAAATCGAAAACATGATAACAAATGGCAAAGGTTGACGGAAAGAGAGAGAGAGAGAGAGAGAGAGAGAGAGAGAGAGAGAGAGAGAGAGGAGAGAGAGAGAGAGAGAGAGAGAGAGAGAGAGAGAGAGAGAGAGAAGGAGGAAACACAAAGAGATAAATACCTGGATGACGGTCACGTGAATGAAGCAGGAGAAGAGCACTGGCCTCATCCATGATTCTGGTCATCGTGTGCTATGGCGAATCATAATCACCTGTGATTATTGACAGAGCACATGCTGGTGATGTAAATATTTGAGGTGTAACAAGACCCTATAATCCAGGCTGTGTGGCGATAGTAACCATGTCTATCCACAGCCTTCTGTCTCGTGTACTTTCAATCAACTCTGACACAGATGATCTGCCATAGTCCATGCCCTGTGCCGTTGGTAGTCATGTCTATCCACAGCCTTCTGTCTCGTGTACTTTCAATCAACTCTAACACAGATGATCCTCCATACCATGAAGTCAGACTGTCCAGCATCTGTTCTCTCGGTCTCCCTCTGCCCCTCCTCCCCTCCAACTTTCCTACTGTGACGATGCACTCCAGTTTTCTCCTTCTTGTCACATGACCAAAGAATGTAGATTGTCTCTTTCTGATGTAGGCAACTAGTTCTTTTCGTGAATCAGTTTCTTTCAAGACATCTTCGTTACTCTTTTTATCTGTCCAGGGTATTCTCGTCATTCGTCTATAACAATACATATCGGCAAAGCCAGACAGGAAGCAACTGTAATATAAAGGAGTTTTTTTTCCGCCATTAACGCACTGGGCATATGATAGTAAACTCGTACAGGTCAGCGAGAACTATTGCAGAGATTTTTAATTGTTACCATGGAAAAGGTATTTTTAGGCTTTGCTTGTTCCAAACGTACTGATGTTACATTTCACTGAGAGTAAACAAGGCATGTCGAGAGAGGGAACATGGTGCACTGGCAGGCATTATATAGTCTCTACCATACTATACTGCCCAGGCTGTGTGTTACTGAGAGGTTGAATTGCAGAAAGGATGAAAGCTAACCTTCGGAGAAGAAACAGAGTGAACACAAATGATGACAATAGCGGTCCCGAAATCCCACGCTCTGTTTGTGGAAGACCTTCCTTAACGCGGACAGGAACGGCAAGTGACACTCGCCATAGCCATGGGATGTGAGTCCCATGATTCCTGATAGCGCAGCATAACACTATCGTCTGGAAAGACGGAAAGGTAAAAGTAAATAGTAAAAGTCTCTTTTTTAAGCCTTTATGCGTATTGGGAATATAGGGCTAGACCTATATTTGTATAGACCAATCGGCACTTGGTGGGTGATGTGATCAGAATTACACAGGCCGCATTTACTTCTCAGGACTGCACCTGGTACCGATTGATGGCTGGGTCAACCTGGGAGTCAAGGTCATTTTTGAAAGAAAAAAATCTGGCTCCGTCAGGGCGAGGAACCCACGACCTTCCGATTCACAGAAGGGTGTATAGCCACCAACGCCATGGCGAAGACAGGAAGGTGCCAATCCAAATTTGTAGGCTTTGATTTTCGAGAATGTTCTAGAGGCGGATGCTGTCATTTACACAGATGGGTCTGTTGCTCGTCATGTGAGAAGCTCACATGACAGGTCTGTTGCTCGTCATGTGAGAAGCTCACATGACGGGTCTGTTGCTCGTCATGTGAGAAGCTCACATGACGGGTCTGTTGCTCGTCATGTGAGAAGCTCACGGGCTTTTAGGGCAAATGTTGGAGTTAGAATTGTGAAGCAGGATTCTGGTGCTGCTGCCTTGACCCCAAGTCGTCTGACTATGGATGTCATAGCAGTGACCAAACCAGTCACATGACTGGAGACGAAATCCTTTACCCGTGCACACTTTCTCACTGACTCACTGGGAATGCTCTGGGGGGATAGACATGGTCTGCGTCCAAAGACAGTAATCTGAGTCTCTAAGTTGACAAATATCAGTGCCCGGCTCTCTAGCGTAGTTGGCTAAACCGGATTTTGTGGAGACCGGGTGACGAACTCTTTGTGGTCCGGGTTCAATCCCGGGGGTAGGCAAGCAAGCCATATTTCTCCCAGATTTACGGTATTTACAACGGAATCAAGGCCGAAATGATGCGATATCCATAAGAGTTAACAACGTATGACTTGTGGATACTAAAACAAACAAACAAACAATCAAATATCAGTATCATATTCGTACCATAGAACTCAGGCATGCAAGGAAATGAGCAAGCTGATAGGCTTGCAGGTAAAGCTTCCGTGGAAGGCGGACGTGCCTTTTAGAAAAGAAAAACGTTTGCAAGAACCAAGTGACGACTGTGAATCTGCAACAGAGAGCAGACTGTAAGAACAAATTAAAACAGATGTGGCCAGACAAGAGCACTATGAAGGAAGCCAAAGATCAATAAAAACCAAACACTTGACTGGTGTCATCAGCTGCTTCACGCTGCACGATTTACTGAGGGAGGGGGGGGGGAGATCTGAGCATGTATGGACTGAATGGTTCAATGTGCAATGAAGATAATCTGTCGACTAACTAACTAACTAACTCACTAACTAACTAACTAACTAACTAACTAACTAACTAACTAACTAACTAACTAACTAACTAACTAACTAACTAACTAACTAACTAACTAACTAACTGACTGACTGACTGACTGACTGACTGACTGACTGACTGACTAACTAACTAACTAACTAACTAACTCACTCACTCACTCACTCACTCACTCACTCACTCACTCACTCACTCACTCACTCACTCACTCACTCACTCACTCACTCACTCACTCACTCACTCACTCACTCACTCACTCACTCACTCACTCACTCACTCACTCACTCACTCACTCACTCACTCACTCACTCACTCACTCACTCACGCCGTCACTCACTCACTCACTCACTCACTCCACTGACTGACTGACTGACTGACTGACTGACTGACTGACTGACTGACTGACTGACTGACTGACTGACTGACTGACTGACTGACTGACTGACTGACTGACTGACTGACTGACTGACTGACTGACTGACTAACTAACTAACTAACTAACTAACTGACTAACTAACTAATTGACTAACTGACTGACTAACTAACTGACTGACTAACTAACTGACTGACTAACTGACTGACTAACTAACTGACTGACTAACTAACTAACTAACTGACTACTAACTGACTAACTAACTGACTAACTAACTGACTAACTGACTAACTAACTAACTAACTAACTAACTAACTAACTAACTAACTAACTAACTAACTACTGACTGACTGACTGACTGACTGACTAACTGACTGACTGACTGACTGACTGACTGACTGACTGACTAACTAACTAACTAACTAACTGACTGACTGACTGACTGACTGACTGACTGACTGACTGACTAACTAACTAACTAACTAACTGACTGACTGACTGACTGACTGACTAACTAACTAACTGACTGACTAACCGACTGACTAACTAACTAACTGACTGACTGATTAACTAACTAGCTAACTAACTAACTGACTAACTTAGTGACTGACATACTGACTAACTGACTCACTGACTAACTGACTGACTAGCTGATTAACTAATTGACTTACTGACTGAGTGACTGACTAACTAATCGATTGACTGACTTACTGACTAACTGACTGATTAACTGACTGAATGACTGAGTAACTAATCAAATGACTGACTAACTAACTAAGAAGTAATTAATGGACACACCCGGGAAGGCTAACCCGGTCAACTCATGTGTGCAGAAGTCGGATGTGTCGGCTAAAAGAGCAAATATCGCAGCCATGTTGTAAAGCGACACAACGCAATTACATCTTCAGACAAACGCGGAAGAAGAAGGAGTAACGGATATACGCGCGTGGCGTCTGCATTTTCTTTTTATTTTTCAGAAAAGTTTACAAGTTTCGCGTGACTTTGTGTGACCTGTTAGCATGATGCTTAAATCTAAACTGAGAAGATACGGAACATTTAGTTTTTTAAAGAGAAGGGTAGCCGCAGGATTTGCAACTCTGGACACGTTTCAGATTTCAGATCTGATACGCAAAAAAAGACAAGAGACCAGGCAAGACAACGTATCCAACTGTACAAGAAAGCGCCACTAGAACTACATCAGCTGTGCATTCAGAATGGGTAAGACCAGATTACCCCATCAAGCTCTCATATGGACACTGGAAGCGGGGGAAAAACTGGGGGCAAAAAACCAAGAGAGACCTCGCGTAAAGCCAACACCAGCCGATGATCACGAAGAAGATGAGGATGAAGAATGGGATGATCTTGTATTTGCAGACACCAATCTGCATTCGATGGGTGATGAAATCAATAGAACCCCTGGCGCTTACACTTCCCATGCGTTTTGCTGGTACCGATTTCGACTCTGGGTCGACCAAGGAACCCAGGTCATTTATGAACGTTTGGTAATGGGCGGGTTTGAACCTCAGACTCCGAGCCACTGGGCGGGCCCTAAGTGGCACTTAGAGAGCAAATCAGCTACAACTATATGTCTAACATTACCGTTAGGTAGGTATGTGCTTTGCTGGAAAACAAAATCGTCACGTTCAAACAACATCCCCGAAGGGAGGCACGATGGGTTACAATTGTGACTTGGATATGTGCGTCACATAAAATGACTTCGTACTGCACGCCACCAAGTAGCTCTGAAAAGAACATCTGCAGTGTTGATGCGATCAAAGGAGACAGACCCAAATACTGTCCCGACCAGCGACGAAGTCGTCTACCGACAAGCCAATGGGCGACCCGGTGGCCAACTTTAACATGAACAAGTTCGGGCATTTAAACCTGCGCTCAGACAACCCAGAACAGCATGTATTCGTTCATGCATTCACTCAAATGAATCTATGAAACTGTCTAGAGGCCCTCAGGGGACAGAAACCCTCTTCAAGTGCGTAATAATAATGTACCGAATGACACACACATAAAATAATAGACTTGAAAAACAAATGTTATATATATATATATATAATATATATATATATATATATATATATATATATATATATATATATATATATATATATATATATATATATATATATATATATATATATATATATATCATCATGTGCCTTGCCGACTGGCGTGGGTGATCATGCCTCTCCATAATCTGCGATCTCCTGCAGCATGTATCAGTTTGTGTGCCGACACACCTCCATGCCATGCAACAAGACTGTCAAGCATCTTCTCTCGTTGTCTTCATCTATCCCTCTTTCCACTGATCTTTCCAGTGGTCACAATATGTTCTATTTTCCCTCTTCTCATAATATGGCCGAAAAATGATGACTGTTTCCCTCTGATGTATGTGATAAGTTGTCTTCGGGCTCCCGCCTCTTTCAAAACCTCTTGGTTGCTCTTTTTGGCTGTCCAAGGTATTCTAAGCATTCTTCTCTGTAAAACCACATCTCTGAGGCCTCTAAAAATTGTTTGGCCTGCCTACCGATTGTCCAGGATTCACATCCATATGTTAAAACTGGATGTATGTAGCAAGCAAGAATTCTTGTTTTAACTCTCAATGACAAGGATATATTGCACAAGATGTTTTTCATTCTATAAAATGCAGTTTTTGCCTGTCCAATTCTGTTTCTTATTTCAGTTATGCATCTTCCATCTGATGTTATCTATGTGCCCAGATACTTAAATTTCTGTACTTGTCCTAAAATAACACCATTGACTTGTATTACACATTTAGGAATAATTTGTTACTTCTGTCTTCCCATTATTCAAACTGAGGCCCATTCTTCCACTTTCTAACACCATAATGTCTATCATTTCCTGTAATTCTTTCTGACTTGTTGCTATCAAGACTGTGTCATCAACATAACGTAAACTGTTTATATTGTGCCCACCAACCACAATTCCAGGCATATCAATTAAAGATCTCATTATATATTCACTTTATATTGAAAACAAATCAGGTGACAGTACACATCCTTGTCTTACGTCCCTCTTTATGCTTTAAAATGTACCTAAACAGTTGTTTATTCTTATAGCTGCTGTTTGCTGCCGATACATATTCTTTATTATTCGTAGATCTTTCCAATCAATGTTTAATTTTTCTAACAGTCTGATTACTTCTTCATGCTTCACACAGTCAAATGCCTTTGTATAGTCTACGAAGCATATGTACAAATCAGTCATTACTTCTATAGCTCTTTCTGACAATGTTCACACAGTCAAATGCTTTTGTATAGTCTATGAAGCATAAGTATATATATATACTTATATATGAAAATCACTATTCGGTACAGCCATAATATATATATATAATATATATAAACAAAAACTCAAATAGAGAGCTTCAATACATGGTGTGGGGAATTAGACAAGTAAGCCTACTTACAAAATCTGTGTATGGTGAGGAATAGGGAAAGAAAGGTGGAAAATAGGGAAGGGTTGATCTCAGCCTTTACGTTCCGTCGCCCTTGATTGAAAATTCGCCATCTCTTTACTCTTAACTGTTGATACAAGCGGCTTTCCATAGATTTGTCCGATTTCCTCACCTTTGTTGAATTTGTCGTTTTTAAAGTTCGCAAATTTCCTCCCGTATTCGTTTTCGAACGCGTTTAACTGTTGTTCCCTGTCTATTTAAATCTGTTCTCCTGTGCAAAGAATGAGCCGACATTAATTTTGAAAGCAGAACGACTTTTAAGGATCGTCCGTTTGTGTTGAGCTCGGGGATTCTGCTGAAGTAAACGCCTCGTCTTCGGCTCCAACGAATATTTCTATTAGTTACCGAGATCACGTGACGCATTTCCAGGAACTAGGGCTAAATTTAGAGCGGGGTTTCCCTCAATAGAAATGACATAAAAGGTAAAGTGCGCCATGCGCGCGGACGTGAGGCCCCCGTTCTGTGAGCGGGTGTTTGGCGGGAGATGAACTTGTTCTTTAGCGGTTCTCTTCTCATTTGTGTTGTGGGGGAGCCTATATCGTATGCATGTGTGTGGGGTTTTGGTGCAGCACCGTTGCCTGTGGGCGTACGTATGCATGTGTAATTTGTTCTTGTGTGTTGTTTAGGTACATATTTGACAGAACAGCAAATGTTTATACTTCTGCACAGAAAACCAAACTGTTGTGGTGCTATCATAAGCCTTTTCTCTTTCTCCTCCACTTCTTTTTAATTTCTTCTTCCTTTTCTCTTTTTTCTTCTTGACATCTGGTCCAATCTGCCACTTTTTATACAAACACCCATCATTTTCGATGTAAAATTACGTCCTGTCCAATTTTCCATTATTTTTACAAATACCAGTATTTTAGACATAACATTACGTCCTGTCCAATCTTCCATTATTTACACAAATACCAGTATTATAGACGTAATATTGCCAACATCAGAAAGAGACAATCTAAATTCTTTGGTCATGCGATGAGACGGAGAAAACTGGACATGACTACCACGCCACAAGGCATGGACTTTGAGAATAAGAAGAAGAAGAAGAAAAAGAAGAAGAAGATGTAACATTACGTCTTGTCCAATCTTCCATTATTTATAAAAATACAACAAGCTTGCCTTTTCTTCTTTTTGGTAAATACTCGTTCAAAAGCTCAAGAATTTACGTTTTTTTCTTTCTAGACCGTTTAATAAATATTTGAATACCTTCTATGTCCAGGCGAGAAAGCTGCTGTGGTGTAACGGCTAGATCTTCATCTGCAGATCTTAAGGTCGTAGAGTCAAATCCTGACAGAGCAGGACTTTTTTTTTCCTTTAAAAAACGACCTTGTTGCCCAGGTCGACCCAGCCTTAAACCGGTACCAGGTAAAGTTATGGGAAGTGAAAACGGCTGGTGCGATGCCGACCACACCAGCCACCGAGTGCTTTCTTCTTTGCGTTCACCAGCTGTATACTCTGGCAGAAAGTTCTGGTTGCTCGTCCATTAGTGAACTGCAGTCCTGCTCCAGAATCTGAGTGTTGCGTGTGCATCAGTTTTACAGATCTCATTCTCTTGAATACAGACTGTTGATTCATTGCCTCTCTGGCAGATGGACTCTTACTTCAAAGGAAGCTCCCCAATTAGTCGACTCTTACGACATGCTTTTGGGGAGGCAGTGGGTCTGTTCTTGTTTTCCCCACAATGGGGCCCCGGAACCCACACGGGGGTGCCGAGTGCTGAATCGTCTATAAAATACGTGTCCAGCCCTATATTCCCAAAACGCCTAAAAGCGGGAAAAGGGACCTCTACTTTTTTCCCAAAGCAGCACTATTTGACTGGGTGTAGAAGAATTACTTAAAGGTTTTCATTTAAATATTTCATGTAAATTCAAATGCCTAAGCCACTAAGCACTTTCTTCTTATTATTAATATTACTATTATTATGCTCTTAATCTAGGGTCTGACCAAAAGAAACCCTAACACTAACGTTGAGGAGAGAGGCCAAAGCTGCTGAACTGAATTCCATCCGTGAGGAATTTACTCCGAGCCCTGTCTAACATATAATAGTATGTGTGTGTGTGCGCGCGCGCGTGTGTGTGTGTGTGTGTGTTGTCCTTCAAGATGATGATGACCACTTTCTTTCATCAAGTATGAGTACGAAGAGAACTGATGAGGCCGATGCGGGCCTGAAAAGTTCTTGGACAGTGAGGACAGGGGAATAAGTGTTGAACATGTATGAGACGGGGATGAAAGAGGGACTTGCGCGGAGACTTGGATTAAAGTGAGGAAGAGTTGCGCAGTGTCGTCGACCTCACTCTCCCGCCTGAGTCATATCTGGGTCCAGTGTCAAGACAAGAGTCAAGATGACTGAAGATGTGTCTAGATGCAGTGAATGACCAAAGCGCTCTACTTCCTCGCCATGCTCTTTGCGCGCCACAGCGCTTTGCTAGTGTCGCCGTCTTGCCCGTTGAACCGATGTGGTTTCCTCCACGCGTTCTGCCCACACTAATCTTTGCATGCTTGGATAGCTAATAGCATACTAAGATAATGAATGAATGAGTTTAGGATTATGCCCTTTGAGTTACTATGCCTTTATCCCAGCGGTTCTCAACCTGTGGCTCGCGACCCCTTTGGGGGTCGAACGACCCTTTCACAGGGGTCGCCTAAGACCATCGAAAAACACATATTCACCGGTTATGTAATATCAACGAAAATAATTTTTGGGCTGGGTATTACCCAAATAGTTTAGGACTGAATTCAAGGGTCGCGACATTAGGAAGGTTGAGAACCACTGCTTTAAGCCTAGCGAATATATACAGCGGCATAGGTGAGGGGGCGGTTGCCCTCCCATTCGACCCTTTGTTTTCTCTGTGTCCGCACGATAATTTTTTTTTTAAATATTTACTTTCAATTCTTAGGTCGACGCTGAAACTGGTAGAAGAAAATTGCATGGGAAGTGAAGGACACGACTGGGAATTTGACTGTATCACCCACCGACAGCCGCTTCAATTGAAAATATGCGACTAGTAATACAGGTATAAAATTTATCGGCATATGTAGCTAAGGTGTTGTCAACACGCTTCCCGATGCCTAGATGCAGGGTTGGATCCCAGCACGGCCAGCTCTAGCAGTAAGGCCGAACAGGTCTTTGGAAATTCCCGTTTTATTAGGCTAGTCCACGGCCGGCCTGTGTTCACTATTGTTATCAAGTGAACTTACATACAAATTAAACTGCAGTTTAATTAAGTTGCAACATATTTTACTTAATACATTATTATTATCATATTTTCTAATGGCGCAACTATTTATCTTTATAATAATAATTCATTCAATAAAATATGTTTGAGTTTATTAAACTGTAACAAAACGGGAAATTCCGTAGACCTTTAGGGCCTCACCACTGGAGCTTCCCGTGGATTCCAGTGGCAGACTACTTGGCAGAACAACAGTTTTGAGGCAACACTCAATGACAAAAGGATGCGTTTACCCTCGGAACAAGAAGCCTAGATCTGACGTTTGACAAGAAAGGGTAAGTCCCTTCTGACCGGGAATGGCAGCCGCAGCGAGGAGCAAGGGTTTTGGATGGCGCAACTAGTTTGGCCCAACCTTGTGTCCCTGCCATAATTTGAGCTTAATCGACTGTTGACTGTTTGTTTTATATCTACGCTTTTATGTGTGATGCAATGGTAAAAGTCAACGAATAAAAGCCTGCGCCTTCGCTATCCTGGGAACTCATGTCGTCTCTGATTGTTGTCCTGTGACGGTTCATTAATTATGATTTAAGACATTACCCCTAGCAACGACCTCCGACCTAGGAGCCAGACCCCTCAATACCTCCAGTTGTAGAACTGCTCAACAGTACACCGCCCTATCGGACACAAGTCTACCTCTCCTAAAAATCATCGCCATCATCATCAGGTCTTCTTAATTTACAGGTAACCCTCGCTCACGCTTTCATCGCACGACTTTACAACTTTCTACCTCCCCGTTCAAACACATATATCGAACAAAAGTGCACTTTGATATAAAACATGCCT
>CAJHNH020003813.1:440000-452500 GCA_905116865.2 Candidula unifasciata
CCTCAAGCAAGTGTCCGTATTAAGCGAGTTCACGTTAACAAACTTTTCATGTAGTTCAAAAATAAAATCGCAGAGTAGCATAAAATCAATTTATTTCCTGAAAAAAAAAAAAAAAAAAAAACCACACATACATTATGACAAGGTTACAAATACTAGCATGTGTGAGAATGTTAAAACAAGACCATGACTGAATTACAATGAAAGTCAGAGAGTGTAATGGTTTGGTCATATGACAAGAATGCAGCCAGACCCAAAAGCATATGACAATTTCTAAAGCAGACTATCTGGCGAGAGAAAGACCAAGGAAGACGTGGACAGACGGCGTAGGTGGATCTTGCTTCATATTTTACATTTTCGTTGATACTATATGGAGGACTAGGCATGGCAGAACATGCAGCTTTGAAGTTATGTTTAATTCTGACAGCCCTTTGTTCGCGCAGTTTCCTTATATGGACGGAAGTCTACGGTTTCGCAGTCTAAGCTGCTGCGTTAAGTGCTTGGTGCTGCACTATGAGTTGTTTTTTCATGGGGGATGCTTTTCATTTGTGCAGTGAGTGAGTCATGGTATGCAATATGTCTGGTAGTCGGTTTACGTGTGGGCTGGTGAAATACCTTATGTAATAATTTTGCATGTGTACGGCCAACTTATCGTGACCGACTACTTCCATCAATGACAGACTGCATTTCTGGTAGCGACTGTTGGCTTTAGCGCCTCTAGTAACTACCTTATGCATTTACTGCGTGCGCAAATTTCTTAACTTACCGGGACTAATTGTTTGTTGACCAGTTTTTCCAATGGAACAGTGAGGGACACTTCATTTGATTTGCACTGGCACAGGAACCGAGCAAGTGTGGGGAAACCCGATTGCAGTGAAGTTGAAACGTCGACTATGACAAAGTCTTTTGATCTGATAACTATCCTTTTTCTTTACTTATCTCAGTACCGTGAATATTTTTCTCATAGATTTTCATTCACACTTTGTGATTTTAAACGTATAGAAACAACTGTCATTATGTAACATGATAGGGCACAACCAAATCAAACATTCATCTATGTGGCCAGGGGCGAGCAACTGGCAACTTAAATATTCACGCATCATCATCAAGTGTCTGGCCGACAGGCGTAAGGATCTCGTCTCGCTATCTTCCATAATCACTGGAAACACAGATCACATCAGTGCTCTTGTCTCCCCTAGCCCATAAGGCCACGCCATTCAGATATTCATATGGTTGTCCTTCCTTTGCTCTTTTTAAAAGCTTTTTTGAAGTTCACTTTTTTGTTTTGCCCAGCTGCGGATTAAATATTAAAAGATCGCCCCCATGACATTGGATTCGGCTCGGTCTTTTGCTCCAGAGACACCGACCGAAAGCATAGCTCAAAGCACGAATCCCGTAACTCCAACAACGATTCTGAGAGATTTTTTGAAAAGACTTTGCACTTGCGAACTCAAGGACGCAGTTAGAAAACAGATCAACAATTTGCAAACAAAATCGTGCCGCTTCAACAAGTGAAGGTTGGCCCTGGGGTTATCATCAGGAAGTATGAAAATATTACATGGTGAGTCCCAAATATCTTCCTAGACAGAACTCTTACACTAATGTCTGAAAACTACGAGAACGTTCTTTTTCTAAACCGCCCTCCTCTGGAGTCGAACCCGGGTAAACCTCGAAGACTGCATTGTAAATCATGAAGTCGCACATTTTCAAAGAGGCACGTTAAACGGCTGCAACAGTTCGCCACGGACACACCCCAAGGACATCCCTGAAAAGGCATCACTTCTGCCCAGATCTGCAATCGCCATCTCTGGGTAGTTGAAACCATGGCTTTGGTTCGCTCCAGATCTGCAGAGCTCTTCCAGCACAAGACAATGACTTCGACCACGAGACAGCTCCAGCAAGCCCTTTACCATCTCCTGGACGACCTCGAAAAGAGAGCCTTCATAGAAGCCCTGAGCCAATATCGCACTCACCGAGACATATTTGAGCTCGTCAATGGTCTCAGGAAAATACTCAACACACCCGTCAAACGACAGCTGTTTCCGCTCGTGCGCCGAGTCATTCGCCCAGAACACGTCGCCGCCTTCGATCTGATAACAAAGTAAGTACTTGTTGAGTTTTCTCAAGTCTGTGATGTTACTGTTTATATGTTTTTACATACGGGATAATACAGAGACTAGTGGTTCATTCAAAGATACTGTTTTGAGTACTGGTTGTTTGTTCTTCATTCTCGGATACTGTTGTGAATACTGGTTGTGTGTTCTTGATTCAGGGATATTGTTGTGAATACTGGTTGTGTGTTCTTTATTCAGGGATACTGTTGTGAATACTGGCTGTATGTTCTTCATTCAGAGATACTGTTGTGAATACTGATCGTATGTTCTTCATGCAAGGATACTGTTGTGAATACTGGCTGTATGTACTTCATTTAGGGATACTGTTGTGGATACTGGCTGTATGTTCTTCATTCAGTGATATGTTGTGAATACTGGCTGTATGTTCTTCATTCAGTGATATGTTGTGAATACTGGCTGTATGTACTTCATTTAGGGATACTATTGTGGATACTGGCTGTATGTTCTTCATTCAGTGATATGTTGTGAATACTG
The DNA here is from genome assembly GCA_905116865.2 of Candidula unifasciata. Classification (NCBI taxonomy): domain Eukaryota; kingdom Metazoa; phylum Mollusca; class Gastropoda; order Stylommatophora; family Geomitridae; genus Candidula; species Candidula unifasciata. Next base: position 442,607 of record CAJHNH020003813.1, read on the forward strand.
GCTGTATGTTCTTCATTCAGTGATATGTTGTGAATACTGGCTGTATGTTTTTCATTCGGGGATACTGTTGTGAATACTGGCTGTATGTTCTTCATTCAGTGATATGTTGTGAATACTGGCTGTATGTTCTTCATTCAGTGATATGTTGTGAAAATTGGCTGTATGTACTTCATTTAGGGATACTGTTGTGGATACTGGCTGTATGTTCTTCATTCAGTGATATGTTGTGAATACTGGCTGTATGTTCTTCATTCAGTGATATGTTGTGAATACTGGCTGTATGTTTTTCATTCGGGGATACTGTTGTGAATACTGGCTGTATGTTCTTCATTCAGTGATATGTTGTGAATACTGGCTGTATGTTCTTCATTCAGTGATATGTTGTGAATAATGGTTGCATGCTCTTCATTCAAGGATAATGTTGTGAATACTGGTTGTATGTTCTTCATTCAGTGATATGTTGTGAATACTGTCTGTATGTTCTTCATTCAAGGATAATGTTGTGAATAATGGTTGCATGCTCTTCATTCAGTGATATGTTGTGAATACTGGCTGTATGTTCTTCATTCAGTGATATGTTGTGAATACTGGCTGTATGTTCTTCATTCAAGGATAATGTTGTGAATAATGGTTGCATGCTCTTCATTCAAGGATAATGTTGTGAATACTGGTTGCATGTTCTTAAATTGAGTCTATTGGTGGATACTGGTTGCTGGGATGTTGTACTGAGCGCATATCCTTAAATCATGGACATTACTGTGAACAGATTTGAGGAAGAACTTGAATGAACAAACTAGAGGAAGCCTTGTGGTTGGTATGTCTTTTAGTGTTCACACCTAAAGTTTAACATTTGTTCAACTAAGGTTTAACACTCGTTCAACTGTGGTATCCTTTTAACAAACTGATTTGTTTGACTGCTTGTTCAAAGAGTTTCTATCTGCTGTTAAGAAATGAACTAAAGGCTCAAGAAGCGTAAGACTTTAAAAAAAATAGTATTTTAAAATACTTGTTTTTTTAACCCTTCCTTTCCCCCCTCCAGATTTGTATTCTGTAGTATTCATCTCAATGATGAGAATCAAACAGTTAAAAAACCGGGTAACCCCGTTCAACCGTACAGCTAAATAGATGTACAGGGGCACCATACATTGGTTGCCAAGTTGACATGTAGTTCACCGTGGCTGGGTTGTGATTTTATTTGTAAATAAGACAGTATATTTAAAAAAAAATATTATAGCAAGTAACCAAAACCGAACGAAAAGTAGATCAGCGAGCTTCAAAATATAACAAAACACAAATGAAAAGTGAACGTTGTGACTATAGAGCCTTCATCAGCACATACATGAATAAACAAAACTACACAAATACACAAAATGAACTCACTGACGTATCCCAAACCAGTCACGTCGATGTCTTGCCAGTGGAATGAAAAGGCATGCTGGGAAAGAAAATTGTATGTACGGATAATGTTAACTCTTTAACATTTAAATGACTGTAGTGTCTGACTACATATTTTAGTCGATTTCTCTGTTTCTAATCCATACAGCAGTAATTGTATGGCGTGAAGTTTGGTGTTCGTTTTATTTCGACCATCACTTCCGGTTTCTTGGTAAAGCAATATCCTGAAAAGATATCAAACCGAACGAAAAGTGGAACTAGCCAGATTCATAGAATCACAGACATGAACGACAAGTGAACGTTGCGACTAAAAAACCCGCATCAGCACATAAAAAAAAAAAAACAATACTACATCTACGAACAAGAAAATATAAAATCGCTTAATTAAAGAAGTATCTCCAAGAGAATTTCAAATATCTGACTAGCCAGTTGAATTTCTTACAAGCGTGTGAACACCGGAAAATAATACAAGTTTAGTAAACCAACCGGATGGTGTTTAGTCTGGCTTAAATACCATAACACCTACTTTGAGAACAGAGGCGAACGCATGTACCATTTTTGGGTAGATCGTTCTACAATGCCAGGGACATTTAAAATACCCACCTCAATGATTTTTCAAATACAAACTGGTATGTTTTTTCTAATGTAACAGGCTGGTGGGATATGTTAAGCCTGTTAATAATTTGGGATTGGCAATCTTGTGAATTAAAACTGGCAGGTTTGCAAATCGGGACTCTCCGGAAGTATCGGTCAGCCAAAAAGGGGATATAAGGCCCTACGCAACAGAAAAAGCCCACTTTGCTTTTTATCACGCCAGTCACCCTAGGGACATGTACTCCCTTTACTATTGGGGAACTATACAGGGTTCTCAACACAACGTAGGTACGGCGGACTAAGTAGATGAGATGAAGTAGCTCACTGGTTTCGTTTTTGGAGGTACGTTGAGTGGGCAGATTGTATTAGTTTTATATTTGATTAGCACATGATCTGTTCAAACAAACACGTTGGTAACTGTAATGTTATCTTCGAAGTACACCAGTTTTGTGTTCAGAAAAAAAAAAAAACATGTGTTGAATGTGATTATTATATTCCATTTGTTTGATCCAGAATAGGACTGTGGTTCGTGCACGTGGTCTGGCCAGGCGCTGCCTATGTTGTTTTATGTTTTAGTTGTTATGTAATAATTCTTTTTTTCACATATTGATTGCCTAAGCCATGAGTAATATTTCATGGTTCCTGCAACAAAAGAAACCTTTTCTTCTCTTTTTCTTTTCTTGTTTTTGCAATCCAGCAGTGAACTACTTACTGTCCTAACCACATTTCTTTCGCATCTCCCTTATTGTTTATTCACTGTTTCGCTTCCCGCTAAGCCATTAATTTGACTGAAATATTTCAGTCTCTCTCTCTCTCTCTCTCTCTCTCTCTCTCTCTCTCTCTCTCTCTCTCTCTCTCTCTCTCTCTCTCTCTCTCTCACCCCATCTCTCTTTTTCTCTCTGTGTGTTATTACATAACAAAAGATATAAACCGACATAATGTACTTTAAACGACATTATAAAGAGTGTAAAACGACACAGTGCATGTTAAACGACATCGCAAAGGATTAAAATTATACAGTATGTTAAACGATATCATAATGGATTAAAACGACACAATGTATGTTAAACGATATCATAATGGATTAAAACGACACAATATATGTTAATCGACACCAAAAAGGATTAAAACGACACAATGTATGTTAAACGACACCATAATGGATTAAAACGACACAATATATGTTAATCCACACCAAAAACAATTAAAACAGCACAATGTATGTAAACGACACCATAATGGATTTGAACGACACAATATATGTTAATCGATACCAAAAAAAGATTAAAACGACACAATATATGTTAATAGACACCAGACAGGATTAAAACGACACAATATATGTTAATCCACACCAAAAACAATTAAAACAGCACAATGTATGTAAACGACACCATAATGGATTTGAACGACACAATATATGTTAATCGATACCAAAAAAAAGATTAAAACGACACAATGTATGTTAAACGACACCATAATGAATTAAAACGACACAATATATGTTAAACGACACTATAATGAATTAAAACGACACAATATATGTTAATCGACACCAAAAAGGATTAAAACGACACAATATATGTTAATCGTCACAAAAGGGATTAAAACGACACAATATATGTTAATCGACAACAAAAAGGATTAAAACAACACAATATATGTCAATCGACACCAAAAAGGATTAAAACGACACAATATATGTTAATCGACACCAAAAAGGATTAAAACGACACAATATATGTTAATCGACAACAAAAAGGATTAAAACGACACAATATAACCGAGAGCTGACCATTCAGAGAGCAATGAAAAACTACTTAACGTAAAATTAGCCAAAAAAAAAAAAAAAACAGCAACAACAACAAATGCTGCAGCTGGTTCTGCAATACATGTAAAGGATTTGCAACTAACTAATCGACATCACAAATAATGTAAAGCCACATAATGTATGCTAAAAGAGCCTAAACAAAATAAAGAGGAATGTAAAGCCACATAATGTATGTTAAACGACCTAAAAAATAAAGAGGAATGTAAAGCCACATAATGTATGCTAAACGACCTAAAAAATAAATAGGAATGTAAAGCCACATAATGTATGCTAAACGACCTAAAAAATAAAGAGGAATGTAAAGCCACATAATGTATGCTAAACGACCTAAAAAATAAAGAGGAATGTAAAGCCTCATAATGTATGCTAAACGACCTAAAAAATAAAGAGGAATATAAAGCCACATAATGTATGCTAAACGACCTAAAAAATAAAGAGGAATGTAAAGCCACATAATGTATGCTATGCTAAAAAATAAACGGAATGTAAAGCCTAAAAAAAAAAAATAAAGAGGAATGTAAAGCCACATAATGTATGCTAAACGACCTAAAAAAAATAAAGAGGAATGTAAAGACACATAATGTATGCTAAACGACCTAAAAAATAAAGAGGAATGTAAAGCCACATAATGTATGCTAAACGACCTAAAAAATAAAGAGGAATGTAAAGTGGATGACCCCGCTTAGCATGGTCTCTACGATCACAGCAAGTCGAGCATAAACGACCACACGAGATACTTGGGGCTGGAAAGGTAAACGAGGGTAAGTCCAAGGTTGACTTTGTAGTCAGCTGTGTACCAGAATTGGAAGAAGACAGTGGTGATGTCGTCAATGTAGTTTAAATGAAGTGTAGTCAACATTGAGTAAATGATTATTGTGGCATAGTTGTGAAGTAAACAGCGATGATTGTGGATGAGTAATTGTGATGTAATAGAATAAATAAACTTTCAGAATGTATACTAGAATTCAAGCAGCGTTCCAGTGTTGTCAATTGTTGAAAGCTGCATTCTTCTTCTTCTTCTTCTTCTTCTTCTTCTTCTTCACTTCCTCTTTTACCGCTGCATTTGATCCAGAAAAATCGAGCTAAATTAAAAGTGATCCATCTTTCTCACATAAAGCCATACAATATCACCTTTATCCGCAGAGACGTCAAACAACACAATACCATAACTCTGCCCTACCTGTACCGACCACATATGGCGGACCTTAATGTGCTCAAGAAATATCAAGCCGGCAAGGCCCCGACCCACCAAAGAAACCCACTCATCAGAAGCTGGGCCGGGGTTGCAGCAGAGAAACCAGACAAGCCAGCTGGATCCTTGTTTAGAAAAGCGGCCACCTTGCAGAGGGTCAATGGGCACAGCAAGTCGGACCTCAAGCACAAGACGTTGTCCAAGAGATGGCCTAGATCTAACGAAGACGAAGACGCTGACATTTTGGAGGTTGGTCGAGAATTTCCGATTTTTGTTCCTGGGGGATTTCTGTTTGTTGGTCGGAAAATGTTGTTTGTAAGGGATTTGCGTTTACTGGGGATTTCCGTTTGTTGGGAATCTCCGTTTGATGATTTGTGTGCACAGCCTTTTTCAACGAATATATATTAAAAGAAGAGCGTGTTTTGTGTATTACCTCGTTAAATTTGTGTTTAACAGTTGCTGTTTTATGCATAGTCGTTACGTCGACATGAGAGCAGGGTGGCTTTGTATAACTTCACGCAGCTGCGATTCACGGCCAGTTTCAGCAGTAAGGCCGAACAAGTCTACGGAAATTCCCGTTTTGTTAGGCTGATCTATGGTCGCCGGTCGGTGCTCACTACTGACTGACTTTCTGCCCCACTAGGACATCACACAAGCGATAAACACCAGATGACACAAAGTGCCACCATGTGGATGAGGATCGCCGTGGAGACAATTGGCCATATTTATGGCCTGCCTATATTGCGGCCCCTGGCAAAAGCCAGAGTGGGGATTCAAATATCAAAAAAATTTGGTCCTAAAAAGGACGAAATATTTTATTTTTTTTTGGAGTAAATTTATACACACATTAAACTAGGGGTTAATTAACTTGCAGCATATTTTAAAACACGGGTACACTATCGTCTGGTAAGACAGAAAGGTGCCAACAACTGTGATCGTTTTAACAAATCCTGTTCCACATCTTTTCCATTTCCAACTCTAGATTGACATAGGAGAACCTGATACAGAAGATGAAGGATATGGATTTACCATCAGGGGCGGAGCCGAAGCAGGAGTGGGCGTGTACGTGTCTTCAGTTGACAATGGAAGCCCCGCCCAAAAGCAAGGTCTCTCCGCTGGCGATCTTATCCTAGAGGCAAACAACATTTCCTTCAACAATATTCCACACGAGGAAGCGGCGAGGGTAGGTGTCAAGTGTGGGGTAGGTTTCCATTAATCTCCCCAAAAAGAGTAGGTCACGTTTCATTCACAAGTTTGTTGGGCTGGTGGACTCAGCTGAAGGTTACTGTTGTGTACCGCGCTGTTTTTCCCTTTCTGTGATGTCTTCCATTTTTATTCAGAGAAAGAGAATGGCTGTGGCACAGGTTGCAGCACTCTCTATGGGAGTTAGACCCAGTTTGTCCATGTTTGTGGAGTGTTTAAAGCGCTGGCGTGCTGACATATGCAACACGCGATATCAACGGCATCACGAAACACCCCCGTAACCTTGAGGCAAGGTGAAAGGTTCATTAACTACCAATCAAAAGTGAGCTAGTGTGTATATGGGCGGGGCGTCGGAGGGGGTGGGGGAAGAGAGAGAGAGATCAACGTTACTTTTACCTTAAGTGTGAAGAGGAAGAGGGGGGGGGGGGGATTCGACAGTTTACATCCTAATCATCATCACGTGTCATTCCGATAAGCAAAGAAGGTCGTAGTTCACCATAAGCTAATTACATCAGTATCATACTGTGTCCTTTTACGTCCCATAGGATTCAGTCTAACTCTCCATTTCTATCCTGTGCAACCTTCTAGAAAACAAGTCCAGCGCCTTAGGCCTCTCTCGACGACAACTTTCGTTTTAGGGTTTCTTCCTTTCATGAATCCATTTCTTCACATTTCAGAGCTCGTTTGATGAATCCCTGTGTGTCTCCACCCATGATGTCCCAACCATTGCACCCTTTATCATTCATATATTCCGAGATTAGTTCTGAGCCACTGTCTCGCATATGCCATGCGATCAAGTCCTAATGGTTACTATTTTTATTTTGGTATTTTGTTATTTTGTGTGTGTGTGTGCCTTCCACTTGTTCTTTTCCCATCCAGTGTGTGTGTGGGTCGAATCATAATTTTTGAAGCCTTTTTGAAGACGGTGGCCTACCTTTGCTTTATATATGTGTGTGTGTGTGTGTATGTGTGTGTATGTGTGAGTATAGCGGGTGTTTTTCTGTTTGCGAGTGTGTGTGTTATTCAGCACGTATAATTATCACAATTATTTATCTTTTCTATTATGTAATTCGGTCTAATGCTGACTATATTACCCATCCAGTGCCGATTGGTCTGTAAAAATATGGGACACTCTTCCCATATGCCAGATGCGCCTAAGGCGTGAAAAGGGATCTTTATTTTACTTTTTTTTACTATTATGTAATTGAATGGCTGGGGTATACTGAAAGAATATCAGATGACAGGGAAGTAAAAACTGTATACACCAGGGAGCTGAATGATCATAGACCATGAGGAAGACGATGAAGAGATAATATCCAGACATACCTACAAACACCTGTTGTCACCAACTGGAAAAAGAAGACCAAACAGAGATGAATGGGGGCGGGTGATATCTGCATCAATGAACCTCAAGGGTTCAGATTTCTGAAGAAAAAGAGTTTGTAATTAAACAAGGCTTACGACCTTTGATTCCCCAACTCCTGAAATGTATTTTAAAAAAAAAATTGCAAAAAAAAAAAAAAAAAAAAAAAAGGCTATGGGTCCCCCCTTAACCTTTCTCTTTTGTTTCCGGCGCCCATGTTCCGGTGATACTGTCTCGCATGCGTCCCTTCCAGATCATCAAAGCGGCCACCAGACTTCGTGTGACGGTGTCACGAGTTGGTCGGATTCCCAGCAGCCACTCCGTCCACGAAGCTTATCGGTGGACAGACCCAAGGGGGCGGCCCGTGTCACCGCCTCTTGACAGGGGCGGTAGCGCCCCAGGAGACGACGACGAGAGAAGGAGAAGCGGCAGCCAGATGTTGAAAGCAAGTGATGAGCGGAAGGTAAGTGAATGTTGTTACTGTGATGAGAGGAAGGTAAGTGGATGTTGTTGCTGTGATGGGCGGAAAGTAAGTGGATGTTGTTACTGTGATGAGTGAAAGGTAAGTAGATGTTGTTGCTGTGATGAGGGGAAGGTAAGTGGATGTTGTTACCGTGATTAGCGGAAGGTAAGTGGATGTTGTTACTGTGATGAGTGAAAGGTAAGTAGATGTTGTTGCTGTGATGAGGGGAAGGTAAATGGATGTTGTTAGTGTGATGAGTGAAAGGTAAGTAGATGTTGTTGCTGTGATGAGGGGAAGGTAAGTGGATGTTGTTGCTGTGATGAGCGGAAGGTAAGTGGATGTTGTTGCTGTGATGAGAGGAAGGTAAGTGGATGTTGTTGCTGTGATGAAAGGAAGGTAAGTGGATGTTGTTACTGTGATGAGGGAAAGGTAAGGGGATGTTGTTGCCGAGATGAGTGAAAGGTAAGTGGATGTTGTTACCGTGATGAGGGGAAGGTAAGTGTAAGTTGTTACTGTGATGAGCAGAAGGTAAGTGGATGGTGTTGCTGTGATGAGGGGAAGGTAAGTGGATGTTGTTACTGTGATGAGCGGAAGGTAAGTGGATGTTGTTGCCGTGATGAGTGAAAGGTAAGTGGATGTTGCTACTGTGATGAACGGAAGGTAAGTGGAAGTTGTTACTGTGATGAACGGAAGGTAAGTGGAAGTTGTTACTGTGATGAGCGGAAGGTAAGTGGAAGTTGTTACTGTGATAAACGGAAGGTAAGTGGAAGTTGTTACTGTGATGAGCGGAAGGTAAGTAGAAGTTGTTACTGTGATGAGCGGAAGGTAAGTGGAAGTTGTTACTGTGATGAGCGGAAGGTAAGTGGATGTTGTTGCTGTGATGAGCGGAAGGTAAGTGGATGTTGTTACCGTGATGAGGGGAAGGTAAGTGGATGTTGTTACAGTGATGAGGGGAAGGTAAGCGGATGTTGTTACCGTGATGAGGGGAAGGTAAGCGGATGTTGTTGCTATGATGAGGGGAAGGTAAGCGGATGTTGTTGCTATGATGAGCGGAAGGTAAGTGGATGTTGTTGCTGTGATGAGCGGAAGGTAAGTGGATGTTGTTACTGTGATGAGCGGAAGGTAAGTGGATGTTGTTGCTGTGATGAGCGGAAGGTAAGTGGAAGTTGTTACTGTGATGAGGGGAAGGTAAGTGGATGTTGTGGCCGTGATGAGTGAAAGGTAAGTGGATGTTGTGGCCGTGATGAGTGAAAGGTAAGTAGATGTTGTTACAGTGATGAGGGGAAGGTGAGTGGATGTTGTTACCGTGATTAGCGGAAGGTAAGTGGATGTTGTTACCGTGATTAGCGGAAGGTAAGTGGATGTTGTTACTGTGATGAGCGGAAGGTAAGCGGATGTTGTTGCTGTGATAAGCGGAAGGTAATCGGATGTTGTTGTGATGAGCTAAAGTAATACTCTCTGACTTCAAAAGACACACACTTAATTAGTTGCCTATTACGGTGGGTCTATTCTCTGCTTCCAACCACCAAAACAGGAACACACAGCCCACATGGGCAGAACTTACGATCAAATTATGTACAAAGCAATCTCCCCTCTCCCCTTTTGGAGGGGTTGTTTCCACACCCCCTCCCCCTTTTCTTAAAAGGCTTGGGGACATTAGTGTGAGAATAATACATGGGTCCTCATCCTGTCATATCCCGAAGGGCAACACTGGATGCACTGTAGTCAATCTTCATTATGTAGACGGCACAACAACAACACAAACACCAATAACAACAGAAAAGGGAAGAACATGGTCAGTTCCACAACAGTCTCCACACGGACCACGCATATACACACTAGCTCACTTCTTT
>CAJHNH020003813.1:457500-460000 GCA_905116865.2 Candidula unifasciata
GTTTTGTCGTCTCAGAGGTACCAGGTTGTAGCGCAGGGTCGTGGTTTTGTCGTCTCACTGATACCAGGTTGTAGCCTAGGGTCGTGGTTTTGTCGTCTCGCTGATACCAGGTTGTAGCTTAGGATCGTGGTTTTGTCGTTTCACTGGTACCAGGTTGTAGTATAGGGTCGTGGTTTTGTCGTTTCACTGGTACCAGGTTGTAGTATAGGGTCGTGGTTTTGTCGTCTCACTGGTACCAGGTTGTAGCCTAGGGTCGTGGTTTTGTCGTTTCACTGGTACCAGGTTGTAGTATAGGGTCGTGGTTTTGTCGTCTCACTGGTACCAGGTTGTAGCCTAGGGTCGTGGTTTTGTCGTCTCACTGAGACCAGGTGGTAGCTTAGGATCGTGGTTTTGTCGTCTCACTGGTACCAGGTTGTACTCCACTGTCGTGGGTTTTATGTATTTGTCTTGCGCTTCTCGAGTGGCTTGGGTGATAGATTTGTAAAAAAAAAAAAAAAATTTGTTTTTGCGCTTCCTCTCGCCTTCCTCCCCTTCGTTCTGCTGTCAAAAGTCTCACATACAGTTTGGCCTGGCTACAGTCTCACTGAATGGCTGAACCATTTTATTCTTTTGTCTGTCAATATAATCCAGACATGGTCTTATTCCAACTTTCTCTCTATTGCTAGTATTCGTAACCCTGTCTCGTCTAGTGTTGTTAGTGACCTTGCGGAGACAGCACATTTCACATGTAGCCATTTTCTGTTCTAGTGCCCTATTCATTGTCCATGTTTGGCACACAAGCATGTCGTAAAAGGGAGGGGGTGGGTTAATTCTCTAATATGGTGGGGTCACAGAACCCACGGGGGCAGAACTGAGTCTCCAACTATGTTCACATTTTTAACTGTCCCAGTTGTGAGCATTAAAATCAGACCTAGATGTGAACCGTAACTCAACATGCCAACCACTTAGGGTTAAGGTCAGCTGTGCTGCTGAAGAAGAACAAGACATAGAAGAAGAAGAAGAAGAAGAAGAAGAAGAAGAAGAAGAAGAAGAAGAAGAAGAAGAAGAAGAAGAAGAAGAGAGAAGAAAAGAAGAAGAAGAAGAAGAAGAAGAAGAAGAAGAAGAAGAAGAAGAAGAAGAAGAAGAAGAAGAAGAAGAAGAAGAAGAAAGAAAGAAGAAGATAAAGAAGAAGAAGAAGAAGAAAAGAAGAAGAAGAAGAAGAAGAAGAGAAGAAGAAAGAAGAAGAAGAAGAAGAAGAAGAAGAAGAAGAAGAAGAAGAAGAAGAAGAAGAAGAAGAAAGAAGAAGAAGAAGAAGAAGAAGAAGAAGAAGAAAGTAAGAGAAGAAGAAGAAGAAGAAGAAGAAGAAGAAGAAAGAAGAAGAAGAAGAAGAAGAAGAAGAAGAAGAAGAAAGAAGAAGAAGAAGAAGAAGAAGAAGAAGAAAGAAGAAGAAGAAGAAGAAGAAGAAGAAGAAATAATAAGAAGAAATAATATAAAATAATAATAATAATAATAATAATAATAATAATAATAAATAATAATAAGAAGAAGAAGAAGAAGAAGAAGAAGAAAGAAGAGAAGAAAGAAAGAAGAAGAAGAAGAAAGAAGAAGAAGAAGAAGAAGAAAGAACGAGAAGAAGAAAAAGAAAGAAAGAAAGAAAGAAGTAAGAGAAAGAAAGAAGAAGAAAAGAAGAAGAAGAAAGAAGAAAGAAAAGAAAAAAGAAGAAGAAGAAAGAAAGAAGAGAAAGAAGAAGAAGAAAAAGAAAGAAGAAAGAAAGAAAGAAGAAAGAAAGAAAGAAAGAAAGAAAACGAAAGGAAAGAAAGAAAAAGAAAGAAAGAAAGAAAGAAAGAAAGAAAGAAAGAAAGAAAGAAAGAAAGAAAGAAAGAAAAGAAAGAAAGAAAGAAAGAAAAGAAAGAAAGAAAGAAAGAAAGAAGAAAGAAAGAAAGAAAGAAAGAAGAAAAGAAAGAAAAGAAAGAAAGAAAGAAAAGAAGAAAGAAAGAAGAAAGAAAGAAAGAAAGAACGAAAGAAAGAAAGAAAGAAAGAAAGAAAGAAAGAAAGAAAGAAAGAAAGAAAGAAAGAAAGAAAGAAAGAAAGAAAGAAAGAAAGAAAGAAAGAAAGAAAGAAAGAAAGAAAGAAAGAAAGAAAGAAAAAACGAAGAGGAGGAAATGGAAGCTAAGCACGGTCACTGTTTTGAGTCGTAACAAAGTTTGTGCTTCTGTCAGACAGTGGCAGTGTTTTATTTTTGCTCCATTAGTAGACTGAAAGGATATAGTTTCGTCGAACAGCTACTGAGCTGAGTGCATGGTGCGACCCTGTTAGCTGCGAATTTTATCTGGAATGCTGTGACTAACGTGGTGTTTTGAACTGTATAGATTTAGAATGTGGCTCGTGGCCTGTCGTCGCAATATTGGTGGTACCCTTATGTGATTAAAATTGATCGCGTGTGCAATTGCTGATTTGTTGGTTACCTCTGCTACCGTCGATGATGAACTGCATTTCTAATGTCGGACTGTTTGTGTTAGCA
>CAJHNH020003813.1:465000-480000 GCA_905116865.2 Candidula unifasciata
CTCGGTCTACCTCGTGGTCTATGATAATTTAGCTCTCTTGTGTATAATGTATTTACCGCTCGGTCATTTGATATTCTCTCAATATGCCCATTTTTGAAATGAGTTAACAAAATGGTGCATCCACAGAAAATCTTCTCTCGTGGCGTGGGAACCCAACTAATGCTGACGTCTTCAATGGGGAAAGTCGCACAAAAGGAGCAGATCTACGAGCAAGCCAGACTGTTGCTCAACGACTCAGAGCATGCAACCTTGAACTATTACCTCTCGGAATACGAAAAGAAGACGATTAACATCCGGGGCATGGCGCATGCGTTGTTGGAATTGCTAAATACACCAGCAAAGGTGGGTTTACTTCCGGATTGAACTTGCAGAATAGGCAGGGAATTGGAGGTCATATATTTAGTTACTGTTTCCCTTTGTTTGATTTTGATTTCCCTACTGTATTCCCCCCACCCCCCCCCCCTTTTTTTTAGCTGTTGTAATTTGTTTTTCTTTCTTTGTTGTTGCTGTTATTGGTTTCTTTCAATTCTTTCTTTATTCCTTCTTTCTGCTCTTGCTGATTTTAGTCTTACGTTCCTTTTTCTCTTCGATTCTTTCTTTCTTTCCATGTCTAATAATATTTTATCTGTACATTTCCTGATTCCACGACTTCTTCACTTTCTTCTCAGTATTCTGTATCTCTTCTTGTATTTCTTCTTTTTAACTTCTAACTTTTTTGTTTTGTTATGTTCTCCATTCCAGAGAAGCGCCCTGTGCGCGCGTGCTCTCTCTCTCTCTCTCTCCCCCCCCCCTCTCTCTCTCTCTCTCTCTCTCTCTCTCTCTCTCCTTTATCCCTAACTGTCTGCGAGGCTACCTATCCTTACCTACTGATCTGCGCGCCTACATCTGTGATCCCCCCAAAATTAAGCTCGCTCTATATCTTATACCCCTTTCATTTCTCTACCTCAGTCTGCGTCAGTCTAGGTCAATCCTTTCACAGACGAACATGCGCGGCAAACATGACGAATCTGTAAGCACGTTATTGATGCTGAGTAACTGTGCGTGTGTCTGTGTATATGTGTGTGAGTTTGTGTGTGTGTGTGTGTGTGAGAGAGAGAGTGAGAGAGAGAGAGAGAGAGAGAGAGAGAGAGAGAGATACGGGTTACTCAAACTGCAAGTGTTGGACATTAATCAGAGAACTAGGTTCACAGCACTGACGCATAGATACAGGGCCACCTCGGTTCACGAACGTAATTCGTTTTTTCACTCGTTCGCCTACTGAAATGTTAGCAAACCGAAACAATTTTTCGCCTTTAAGTTAATGCAAATCCGATTAATCCATTCGTCCAAGCGCAAACCTGAGTACAAGTGATGCTGTTCTCCAACCGAAAACCTGGCGCCAAAGCCACTTTATACGCCGAGGCACTGTTAGTGGGTCAGGTTCCAACTTTGTTGGCAAATTATGTTCGCCAATTTGTTCCTGACTAGAGACAATCGTGACCCGGACATCACTTTACTAAATGAACTCTAACATACATATATTTTGACAGCTGACGCTGATGTCGGAAATCAGAGCTACCGTGCGCCCTGCAGACCTGGCCACTTTTGATCAGCTCATAGCCAAGAGTGATCTAGAGAAGTCGTTGGTATGTCTGACCATGTTTGGATTATTTATTGTATTACCGTTTGTCGTGCTGAGAAACTGGTGAGGAAAGGAGCGATTCAGGAGACAGCATATTCACCTCTGGTCCCAGCAGACCTGGTTAGGTTTACAATGTAAACTGTACAAAGGACAGAAGAAGAAGAAGAAGAAGAAGAAGAAGAAGAAGAAGAAGAACAAGAAGAAGAAGAAGAAGAAGAAGAAGAAGAAAGAAAGAAAGAAAGAAAGAAAGAAAGAAAGAAAGAAAGAAAGAAGAAAGAAAGAAGAAGAAAGAAAGAAAGAAAGAAAGAAAGAAAGAAGAAAGAAAGAAGAAAAGAAGAAAAGAAAGAAAGAAAGAAAGAAAGAAAGAAAAAGAAAGAAAGAAAGAAAGAAAGAAAGAAAAGAAAGAAAGAAAGAAAGAAAGAAAGAAAGAAAGAAAGAAAGAAAGAAAAAGAAAGAAAGAAAGAAAGAAAGAAAGAAAGAAGAAAGAAAGAAAGAAAGAAAGAAAGAAGAAAGAAAAGAAAAAAAAAAAAAAAAGAAGAGAAGAAAAGAAAAAAAAAAAAAAGAAAGAAAGAAAGAAAGAAAAAGAAAGAAAGAAAGAAAGAAAGAAAGAAAAAAAAGAAAGAAAGAAAGAAAAAGAAAGAAAGAAAGAAAGAAAGAAAAAAGAAAGAAAAAGAAAAGAAAGAAAGAAAAAAAAAGAAAGAAAGAAAGAAAGAAAGAAAAGAAAAAAAGAAAGAAAGAAAGAAAGAAAGAAAGAAAGAAAGAAAGAAAGAAAGAAAGAAAGAAAGAAAGAAAGAAAGAAAGAAAGAAAGAAAGAAAGAAAGAAAGAAAGAAAGAAAGAAAGAAAGAAAGAAGAAGAAAACGAGTAAAAAGAAAGAAAATGAAGAACAAAATGAAGAAGAAGAAGAAGAAAGAGACGGAGGAGAAGAAGAAGAAAGAAAGAGCAGAAAGAAGAGGAGAAGGAGAAGGAGAGGATAAGGAAGTAAAAGAGGGGATGGCAGGAAAAAGGGTAGTGATCGATGAGGTTGATAAGGGGGGGGGGGGGGGGGGGCCGAAGAAGAAGAAGATGATGATATAAATGAAATGATTTTCCTTACAAAACATAAATGTAACTTCTTTCTTGAACACTTTGTCTATACTTCCAGAATCAAGCCCGGAAGCTGCTAGCACCGGATATGATCTCCTTGAGCTCGTTCGACAGCGAAGACGTCATAGACATGGAGAAATACAAACGGACTATGTTCTCACATCCGGTGTGTGTTTTGTTGTTGCTATATCTTTCAACAGCCCTGTGTTCTGTCTTTTAAAACACTGTCCCATGTCACGTAGCAAATGAAACAGGCGCTGAAATATGAAACAAATGGACTAAGTTTACCTAGGTGGCAAAATTTTTCAAGTGGGGATTATCACGGACCACAGCGCAAACATAGAGAACAACTAAGGCAATTATTAATAAACTTTAAAAAATTAACTAACTGATGCTTGCGCAGAATAGAAGGAATTAAATGCTGTGATAGAATTCTATGAAAAGACTCTGGCGTTTAATAGGACACACGATGAGGAAACCTGAGAATAATATAACTAGAATGTCCTTGCACTGGAACCCGCAGGGATATAGAAATAAGGGAAGACCCAAAAAACACAGTAAGAAGGAAGCTAAAGAGTTAAGTTAAACAGATTGGGGGGGGGGCACAGGGAGAGCTGTATGCGATAGCGAAGGATAGAACGATTTCGCATGAGTTTGTTGAGCGCCTTTGCTCCATTGGGGATTAGAAAGGTAGAAGGGGGAAGGCAAAGGCCTCAGCCCTAGCACAGAAAGATCACTAATACAATACAACTGGCACTGATCTGTAGGCCACTTGCTATGTTTCCACGAACCTAATGAGGCCCACGGGCCGTCACTAAACAGTTCTAGACGTAACTGGGTAAAATTTACACGTGCACGTGTCATTGAAATAAACGGAAGAAGAACGTGTGGCAAACCATTTCGCCTCAGAGACTCCATAAAAAGTTCTTGTGTAGTTTAATGTTTAATTAGAATCGACATCACAGCACTCAAAACACTTCTATAAGCGCTCCGTTCCCATATTCAGCAGCAAGCGCAGAGTTCTAATTTCAATCGTACTAATAGCAGTCTGTATACCTGTCTCAACTGCTGTATATTGTGGAGATGGAGAGTGCTAAGAAAGGACTTTAATTGAATATTAAGAAAATGGAAGTAAATGTTAATAAATAATGATTAAAAGAAGAAGATAACTTCACATTTTGATAACTCAATTAAAGGAAAAAGACTTAACCAAGTCAATAAATTCAAATATCTAGAAACAATCATATCATCAGATGGAAAATGTGTGACAGAGAATAAAAGCAGAATAGGTCAAGCGAAGATGCATTTCAGAAAAGGAAAAATATCTTATGCAATAAATCACTCTCATTTAATGTCAGAAAGAGAGTGCTAAAATGTTATATAGAACTTGTTCTGCGGTATGGCAGCGAATTTTGGAATGTCACTGAACAAATTAGGAAGAATTTGGAAGCAAAAGAGTTGTGGTTTCTGAGACAAATGTTACGAATACCTTGGACAGCCAGAGTAACTAGCAACGATTGCTTGAAAGAAGCTACTGAAAGTAGATCTCTATATACAACAATAAGAAAGAGACAAAAACTGTTCTTTGGCCTCATACTGAGAAGAGAGACATTGAAGAACATCACGACAACTGGAAAGATCAGTTGAAACAGAGGCAGACCAAGAGAGATGATGATGGATGGGCTGAAACTATGGCATGGTGGGATATCATCAAGAGAGCTGTTCCAGACAACCAGGGAACGTGATCTGTGGAGACGCATGAGCGCCTATGCCAGTTGGCAGTGCACATGATGATGATGATGATACCGTCTCACATTTCCCTTGAGTGCTGATTGTCGAAGGAACCTCTCATCACTCCTCGCAGTACCATTCTTTTCGGATTATGATGATCCATCTATACTTCCACATTGTTAACTCGCCCCTAAAAAGCGCTTGCATCTGGCTTTAACTGGATTGTGCGCAAAAGATAATGACATTCTTTTTCTTTTTCTTCTCTTCCACCTTGTACCTCATCGAAGTGTCGAGAGGAGATGTAATGTTCGTCGATGAGCTCTGTCAAGAGCACTATTAAGACTGATGTTCATTTCTGTAAGGCTGTTCTTAATGCCATCACTCCATATTTTCCGAGGTCTTCCACTCGCTCTATACCCGTTGTAACGTTTTAGTGTGGCTCTCTGTGGCAGATAGTACCAGGGAATTCTTGTTAAGTGTCCAAACCACTTTATTTGTTGTTCTTTGATGACCTGTATCTAGGCTTTATTCCTAGCATTTGTCTGATTTCGTGATTTCGTATTCTGTCTTTCCTTGAAACTCCTGCAGCTCTTCTAAGGCATTTCATCTCTGTTGTCACAATTTTACGTTCATTGGAGGATCTAAGTGTCCACGTTTGGCATTGATAGCATAGTGTTGGCCCAAAAAAAAAAAACTCCGAGGTATCTGCTTGTGTGTCAACAGGGAAGATAGTTATATACATAATGACATTGGATAACTTAAAAAGGAGGGTTGCGGCAGCCGAATGATGATTTAATTAAAAGTGTTCACGACTGTCGGATGAATGAATGAATGAAGCAAGCAGTCAATCAATCAATCAATCAATCAATCAATCAATGAAGAATTAAAAGTAAAAAATAAAGGTAAAGTCGGGAGATGTGAACCAGCGTCATTGCACACGGTTATAAACCATAAGTGCTCTGCCACAGTACAGACAGCTGATAAGAAACTGTCCGTCTGTGTCGCCGTCGGCACGTAATTCCGCAGCTACAGCGACGTTCCTCCATTTACCCCAGAGTGTTTACTTCAACTCTGGTACCCATTTCCTAGAGGCTGGGTGAACCTCGGAAACCGTCTGGTTTCGAACACTGGCCGTGGGCTGCAGCGAGTCGCAGCTGGATTTGAAAGCGAGTCTCCTATCGACTGCGCTAACGCGGCCATCCTTATCATTCAATCAAACAAGAATTGACAGAACTGAATCCTAGAAATTCACACATGATCTCTGTCCCCTTCTTCCAGTCGACATGGTAATAGTGCCAGTTGCAACCTGACTTCTTTTTCTTGTTCACCAGCTGTAAACTCTGGCGGAAAGTTATAGAACCTGAGTGTTGCGTCTGCATCCGTTTTACAGATTGGGCTCATTTGTATGCAGACTGTTGGCTCCTAGCCTCTTATGCAGGTGTTCTTCGACGGAAGATACCAATCAGTCGACTCTTACGACATGCTTTTGGGAAGGCAGTGGGCCTGTTCTTGTTTTCCCCCGCAATGGGGCCCGGAAACCACACATTACGATTGCACAGTTCAATTATACACATATGATTACTATCATCTTTCTTATCATGTGTTTTCCTTTTTGCAAACAGAGAAGTGACTTACTCAAATCACAGCCAATGGACATCCTGCACTTTGATGATAGCGCAGAAATGGACTCGGACAGTTACGACTTGGTAAGCAACACACACATGCACACACACGCGCGCGCGTACACGTACAACACACAAACACCACACATATCTCATAGTCGTACACACTCACTATCATATTCCGCAAGCTTCACTGGGAAGGTCACGGGTAGTGAGCATACTAAGGATCGTTTCTCCAGGCGATGCCGGCGTGGTGGGTAATGAACAGGCAGACAGGTAGGCTGGATCTGTACCGCTGGGTGGTGAACTGATACATGACAAGGCAGATGTGGTCAAGGCCCTTTGGGAACAAGCAACGGAATCAGTAGAGAGAGAAGATTATTATGGCCTGGAGAGAATGAGGCATCTGGGTGTAACCAGAGGGTGTGGCTGGCTCAGTACACCCAAAGGAAAGGCAAGACGGACATATAACCAGATTGCGACCGGTATGTCAGTATTGGAACTCTGCGCTGGATGCTGAAGATGAGGACGGGGCATGCATGGGAATGAACCGAGTGTTGTGATGTCAATTCTTGACTCAACTTGCATTTTCCATGTCAGTTGTGATTTTAGATTATTTTAGTGCAGTTTGTTGGCTTTGTTTATTTTTTGGACTTGAAAAAAAAAGGGAACTGGGGGGGGGGGGGGGGGGGGGGGGGGGGGGGGGGGGGGGGGGGGGGGGGGGTGAACCTATTGACCGGTAACAAGCCTATCGTAAAAGGCAATTAAAAAGGAGTTTTTCTTTCAAAGTTCAGTGCATCTGTTTGGGAGCCGAGAAACCAATAGCATGCACACATAAGCCAGACATGTAAAACGATTGTGTACGCAAAACTCAGTCTGGAGCAACTCTAATGAGATGGAACTCTATATTTTTATTATTATTATTATTATTATTATTATTATCATCATTACCATCATCATCTCCTTTCTTTTTCTTCTTCTTCTTCTTCTTCTTCTTCTTCTTCTTCTTCTTCTTCTTCTTCTTCTTCTTCTTCTTCTTCTTCTTCTTCTTCTTCTTCTTCTTCTTCTTCTTCTTCTTCTTCTTCTTCTTCTTCTTCTTCTTCTTCTGCGGCTGCTGCTACGGCGGCTGCTGCTGCCTCTCCTGTTTCTACTTCTTCTTCTTCTTCTTTATCATCATCATCGTCACCATCAGGATTATCATCACAATCACATTTTTCTTCTTTTTCTCCTTCTCTACCTTCTCCCCCTTCTTAGCATTAACCAGCTGCAAACTTCAGCGGAAATTTCTTATTGTCCACTTCTGGGATTCTGTCTTGTTGCGTGCACAGACTCGGCTGTTAAGAAGTTTTTGGACCTTCCTTTTATTATTCCCCCCCCCCCCCCCCCCCAACCCCCGCTGCTATTTTTCTCATTAACTGTATATCCTAAATGAATCCTTTGACAGAGGTGGGGATCTGAAGTGGCCGATCGGCTAGAACGCTGGGCTCTCAAGCGGGAGACTCGGGTTCAAATCCTCTGTAAGGCTGGGGATTTTTTCTGTCAGGGGCACAAAAAAAATCCCTCACCTGCAACAGCAGTAGCCATGCGGCCGTAAATCGTCAGGCTCAAAGACGCCCCCCCCCCCCCCCCCAACAACCCTCCCCCCCAACCCTAAGTGGTAAAATAAAGACAGTAATTGGCAAGTTTTTGGAGACCTGAAGACAACTTATCACAAACAACAGAAGGAGACAGTCATTATTTTCTTTGGTCGTGTTATGAGAAGATGGAAAATGGCTCACGTGATCGTTGGAAAGATTTGTGGAAAGAGAGACAAGGGAAGAAAACATGAGAAGATTCTTAACAACCCTGTGTCGTAGCATGGGGAAAGTTGTGGCAGAGGGAGGAAGTAAAATGGGAGTGACGGGTTGGATGGTTGTGTATGCAAATGAACTGACAGAGAATGTTAGAGATTGCAAGTTGTAGAGAGGCATGATCGAACATGCCAGTCGGCAAGGTATTTGATGATGATGATATTTTATCAATTTTCAGTTGGAGACGTCTCAGAGATTGAGCAGGTCGACACCAAATCTGACCAACATCGGTCAAACGTATAATTCCCAAGAGCAGACGACATCTAGGCGAAGGTCACGGTCTCCATGGGCTGTGTTTTCGACCAACCGGAAGTCTAAATCTAAAGAGGCTCTTTGGAACACGGATTCAAGGGCGGAAATTGGCAACTCTGAGGCAGATTTCATCAAAACAAAGGTCTAGTTTTGCCTCTTTAACTGTATATTTATATCAAAGTACAATACATAAACTGTGATGTAGCGGCTTGATGCTCGCCTTGGATGCGAGCTGGATTTTTCTTTTTTTTTCCTTCTAAAAATGACCTTAACTCCCAAGTCGACCCAGCCTGAGTACTAGGTAAAGTCATGGAAAGTAAAGGCAACCAGCGGTTGACTTGTCTGTAAAAACCACTTCAGGTCTCGCCCTATATGCCTAATGAGACTAAGGGTCCATTGCTGCGTTCGTACCTAAAGGGGCGGTAGCTTGTTTTGTGGTTTACACCCATCTGTGCCTTTCCTAGCAACACATCCAATTTCCGACAAATCTCTATTAGTGGCCCTTAACGACATGCTTGCTAAGGGGCAGTGGATATGTTCATCCCATTCCCCCCCCCCCTCGCCACCCCCTCCATGGGACCATGGAACCCACACGCGGAATAACACATAACTACGAGAATTATTATTGGTTATAATGGACAGGCAGAAACAGGAATGAAGTAGCCCTTGAAGAAATAGACGACGAAGGCCAACTGAAGAAACAAGACACAAACAGTCAAGATATTATTTAGAGAGTAGACGGTAGTTATCTTGCATTGGGAGTTAGACGTAGATGGTAGAGATCTTGTCTGCAGAATTAGACGTAGATAGTAAAGATCTTGTATGCATAATTGGACGTAGATGGCAGAGATCTTGTATGACGAATTGGACGTAGATGGTAGAGATCTTGTCTGCAGAATTGAACGTAGATGGTAGAGATCTTGTATGCAGAATTGGACGTAGATGGTAGAGATCTTGTATGCAGAATTGGACGTAGATGGCAGAGATCTTGTATGACGAATTGGACGTAGATGGTAGAGATCTTGTATGACGAATTGGACGTAGATGGTAGAGATCTTGTATGCAGAATTGGACGTAGATGGTAGAGATCTTGTATGCAGAATTGGACATAGATGGCATTGTATGCAGTATTAGACGTAGATGGTAGAGATCTTGTATGCAGAATTAGACGTAGATGGTAGAGATCTTGTATGCAGAATTGGACGTAGATGGCAGAGATCTTGTTTGCTGAATTGGACGTAGACATTGGAAGTCGTGTATAGAGAATTAGACGTAGACATTAGAGATCTTGTATGCAGAATAAGTCGAAGACGATAAAGATCTTGTAAGCAGAATTAGACACAGACAGTAGAGATATTGTACACAGAATTAAACGTAGACATTAGAGATCTTGTATGCAGAATAAGTCGAAGACGATAAAGATCTTGTAGGCAGAATTAGACACAGACAGTAGAGATATTGTACACAGAATTAGACGTAGACATTAGAGATCTTGTATGCAGAATAAGTCGAAGACGATAAAGATCTTGTAGGCAGAATTAGACACAGACAGTAGAGATATTGTACACAGAATTAAACGTAGACAGTCGAGATCTTGACCGCTCAAACTCGAGTGTTTTAAACAGCCCAATCTAGTTTATATTCAATCTGACCGATCATTCTACCTTATATCCTCTCACCTATCGTTTGGCTTAATCATACTTCTCTTTCTCTCTCTCTCTCTCTCTCTCTCTCTCTCTTTCTCTCTCTCTCTCTCTCTCTCTCTCTCTCTCTCTCTCTCTCTCTCTCGCTCCTCTCTCTCTCTTACTGACCACTCAGACTTAGAAGTCCCTTAACTGACACTAAGTCCCAGAAGTCCACTCACTGATCACTCAGTCTCAGAACTCCCTTAACTGACCACTCAGTCTCACAAGTCTCTTCACTGACCACTCAGTCTCACAAGTCCCTTAACTGATCACTTAGAAGTTCATTCATTGACCACTCAGCTTCAGAAGTCCCTTCACTGACCACTCAGTCTTACAAGTCCTTTCACTGACCACTCAGTCTCACAGGTCTTTTCACTGACCACTCAGTCTCACAAGCACCTTCCCTGACCACTCAGTCTCACAAGTCCCATCACTGACCACTCAGAAGTCCATTCACTGACCACTCAGTCTCACAAGTCCTTTCACTGACCACTCAGTCTCACAAGTATTTTCACTGACCACTCAGTCTCACAAGTACCTTCCCTGACCACTCAGTCTCACAAGTCCCTTCACTGACCACTCAGAAGTCTATTCACTGACCACTCAGCTTCAGAAGTCCCTTCAGTGACCACTCAGTCTCACAAGTCCCTTCACTGACCACTCAGTCTCACAAGTCCCTTCACTGACCACTCAATCTAAGAAGTCCCTTCACTGACCACTTAGTCTCACAAGTCCCTTCACTGACCACTCAATCTAAGAAGTCCCTTTATTGACCACTTTATCTTAAAAAAAAACATTTTATTGTCTGTCCGATTTAACCCCTTACTGACCACCAAATGGCACATGTACTTCCCTCTCTCTCTCTCCCTCTCTCTCTCCCTCTCTCTCTCTCTCTCTTTCTCTCTCTCTCTCTCTCTCTCTCTCTCTCTCTCTCTCTCTCTCTCCCTCAGATGGCTTCCCAGTGACAAATCTACTTCCAAATTTACCCCACTGCCCAGAGTCTCTCCCTCTCCATCTCCCTCTCTCACTCAGTCTCAGACGTTCCCCCATACTGACCACTCTACCTCCAACTTCCTCTCACAACTCGGAGTCGCACACTCTCTCCCTCTCTGACTCTCTCTTGCTCTCTCTCTCTCTCTCTCTCTCTCTCTCTGATCCCTCACTGGGTCTTAAAAGTCCCCATACTGACCAGTCTACCTCCAACCTCCTCCCACTGACCAACAGATGGACTACCCTAGCGATGACAGCGGGGTGGAGATCAACGGTCATGCGCAGAAGGACTCGCAGTCAGCGTCACATTCGGTCAAATCTAGCCAAACGTTTCCTCACAATTCATCACGTGTACAAACGTCATGGGTAACTTTCACTAAAATCAAATCTATCCATGTCCTCAAAACGTATTCATGTAACCAGTCTGTCTATATCCGGTACAAGTTTGCATGTAACCAATTTGTACATGTCCTGTACAAGTATTCCTGTAAATTAGTTTTTCCATGTCTTGTACAAGTATTCATGTAACCAGTTTGTCCATGTCCTGTACAAGTATTCATGTAACCAGTTTGTCCATGTCCTGTACAAGTATTTATGTAACCAGTTTGTCCATGTCATGTACAAGTATTCATGTAACCAGTTTGTCCAAGTCCTGTACAAGTATTTCTGTAACCATTTTGTCCATGTCCTGAACAAGTATTTATGGAACCAGTTTGTCCATGTCCTGTACAAGTATTCATGTAACCAGTTTGTCCATGTCCTGTACAAGTATTCCTGTAATCAGTTTGTCCATGTCCTGCAAAAGTATTCCGGTAATCAGTTTGTCCATGTCCTGTACAAGTATTCCTGTAATCAGTCTGTCCATGTCATGCACAAGTATTCATGTAACCAGTTTGTCCATGTCCTGTACAAGTATTCCTGTAATCAGTCTGTCCATGTCCTGTACAAGTATTCCTGTAATCAGTTTGTCCATGTCATGCACAAGTATTCATGTAACCAGTTTGTCCATGTCCTGTACAAGTATTCCTGTAATCAGTCTGTCCATGTCCTGTACAAGTATTCCTGTAATCAGTTTGTCCATGTCATGCACAAGTATTCATGTAACCAGTTTGTCCATGTCCTGTACAAGTATTCCTGTAATCAGTTTGTCCATGTCATGTACAAGTATTCATGTAACCAGTTTGTCCAAGTCCTGTACAAGTATTTCTGTAACCATTTTGTTCATGTCCTGTACAAGTATTTATGGAACCAGTTTGTTCATGTCCTGTACAAGTATTTATGGAACCAGTTTGTCCATGTCCTGTACAAGAATTCATGTAATCAGTTTGTCCATGTCATGTACAAGTATTTGTGTAACCAGTTTGTCCATGTCCTGTACAAGTATTCCTTTAATCAGTTTGTCTATGTCCTGTACAAGTATTCAGGTAACCAGTATGTCCATGTCCTGTACAAGTATTCCTGTAATCAGTTTGTCCATGTCCTGTACAAGTATTCCGGTAACCAGTTTGTCCATGTCCTGTACAAGTATTACGGGAACCAGTTTGTCCATGTCCTGTACAAGTATTCCTGTAATCAGTTTGTCCATGTCATAGGTAACAATTTTATCTATGACATGGGTAAGTATTTTTGTAACAAAATCATCCATGACGTGAGTAAGTATTTCTAAAACCAGTTCATTTACGAGGTGTGTGAGTATTTCTGAAACCAGTTAATCCATGACGTGGGTAAGTATTTCTGTAATCAGTTCATCCATAAGGTGGGTAAGTATTTTTGTCACCAGTTTATCCATGACGTGGGTAAGTTTTTCTGTATCCAGTTTATCCATGGCGTGGGTAAGTATTTTTGTAACCAGTTCATCCATGACGTGGGTAAGTATTTATGTAACCAGTTCATCCATGACGTAGCTAAGTATTTTGGTAACCAGTTACTCGATTTAGAAAAAAAAGCAGGGAAATAACTTATTAAAAATATAGTCAACAAGGGGAGATAGACTACTAATCTAAAGTTGATTTTTTAACATGCAATTCATGACGAAGAACGAAATAAGGAAGAATAATACGGTGCTCGTGCATTCATTTATTAGATAACATTGGAAGCAGCGAAGATGTAGTTTTATAGACGAATAATGAGAATACCCTGGACAGATTTTTAAAAAAAAGAGTAATGAAGACGTTTGAAAGACTGCCCACACTAGAAAGAGACAATCTATTATCTTTGGTCTTCTGTTAGAGCGAGAAATCTGGAGTACATGGTGACAGCAGGAAAGTTGGAGGGGAGGAGAGGCAGAGGGCGACCGACAGAACAGATGCTGGACAGTTTTACATCATGGCATGGAAGATTATCTGTGTCAGAGTTGATTGAAAGTACACGAGACAGAAGTTTGTGGATAGACACGACTACCAACGCCACACGGCATGGACTTTAAAAAGAAGATTGAAATTATGTACTGTAGTCCCGTTCCAGAACCTGAGTGTTGCGTGTGCATCCGTTTTACAGATCTAACTCATATGTATGCAGACTGTTGGTCCCTTGCCGCTCAGGCAGATGCACTCTGACTTCGAAGGAAGCTCTCAGTAAGGCAACTCTAATGACATGCTTCTTGGTAGGCAGTGGGTCGATTCTTGTTTTCCCCATGATAGGGCCCTGGGATCCTCATCCTTGAAGTGTCTGTCCTAAGGATAACAATCCTGGACGGAAACGACGAGAGAGAGAGAGAGAGAGGGAGTATCTTCTTCTTCATCTTCGCGTTCATCGGTAGTGAACTCCAGCAGAAAATTCTGGTTGTTCGTCCACCTATGGAATTTAGTCTTGCTCCATAACTTGAGTGTTGCGTACACATCCGTTGTTCAGATGTGACTTACTTTTTTCGTTACGTAAACAATTTGTGTATATATATTTTTTTTTTTATTTTATATTTTCACTTTTCCGCCTCTGGGACTGTAGCCTTAAAGATACAACCAGTGTCTCAAAGAGCCACTATTCGGATGTGAAAGCAACAACGGCAAATCCCGAAACCCTATTCAACCGTGGCCATATCGTTAACTTTTTATGGAAATTTAAAGTTCAAGTTAGTTGCATATCCTTTACAGGAAGCTGCAAAACCAACCCCAGCATTTTGATTGCTATGTGTGGGTTTTCTAGACAAATTTTAGGTACAGTGGTTTGCCATTGCTCTCTCAGCGGTCAGCTCTCGATACTCTGTCGAGACCCACGCAAGACAAGCCGTCCGCAGCTGGGGTCGAAACCGGCACCCCGGCATTACAAAGCTCGTTCACAACGCCCAAGCTACAGTCGTCTAGGTAGACGCAGCCTAAATGGATACCAGGGAAATAGTATGGGTAGTAAAAGAAATTGTTTTAATAAGGATCCCATCACCATTGTAAGGTATACGAAATAGGATTAATAGACATTCCCAGTACGTCTCTGTAGTGAGAAAATGTTCACGAATTAATGTTTAATTTTATATTGCAATAATTACTATTTACATTATACAAGCAGCCGAATCGCTGTGGTCAAAGATGTTTCACCTTACCTCGTCTTACTGACCCCACAGGAAGTGACCTCTGAAGAGCTGTCAGGCCCACAGCAGAAGATCCTAAGCCATCTGCAGCTTCGGAAAACACAGGAAGAGCAACAAACGATTTCCAACAGAAACGCCAGAAACCACCACACAGACACAAAGATGATGTCCAAAATATCGTCATCAGAAACGAAAAGATCCTATAATTTTGTTGAGCATGTTGCCGAAGTCCACGAATCTCCACAGGAATCTGACAGCGATGGGGATCTGGATTTATCAGACCCCAGCGCTGAAGATTCCCAAAGAGGTTCCCCAGATGACCCTTCTCGGAATGATGCTAATACCTCCCAAGCTCTGAAAGATACCAGCCGAAGATCGCTGCATCGGAGTCGTCTGATAGAAACATCCAGGCTGAGATCTAAATCAAAATCAAAGGGCATCGACAATTCTGACGACGTCAATGATAGCGAGCAGATTCACAACACGAATCAGACTTCTTCTGGTGGACTAGTTCATGAAGCTACAACAACCGTGTTTGGAAATAATTCTTCTCTTTACCGGGATCGCGAATCTAGTGATTCTACACCAAAACAAACATCAGCGTTTTTGCACCTATCCATGAAACCACGCCCACGAAAAGACAAG